>ML820705.1:19549-30074 GCA_009831015.1 Picea engelmannii
GGGGGGGGGGGAGAACTCATTTAGGGAAGTGAGTCATTCATTTTCTCATGTGCAGAGGGGGTCAGACCATATGAGAAGGAAAACTATTACCTTATCTATAGAGAAAATATTAGAAGTGTTTTACGTATTGTAACTAGATTTTTTATGTCAAAGAGGCGGGTTGTTAGGCCCATGAGCATTTTCTCTAGGTGAGATATTTGTTTATGAAGAGGCGGGTTGTTAGGCACGCGAGCATTCTCTCTAGGTGAGATTTTTGCTGGGAATTGTTCCCTCATGTGCTGGGCATTAGTTGTAGGGATCTGAGACTTTCTGTCCCACCTGTTGTTGGAACCTTGAAAGGGAAGTGGGGCAGTTAAGGGACTATTGAGAAGAGAAGGGGCACACTTCCTTGGGTGTGAGAGGCAGTAGCGAGCACCTTGGACTAAACAATTCCATTGATTACTAGACCTTATCTTGGCATTAGTAACATTTTTTCCCTGGTGGAGTTAATCCCTATCTCGAGAGTGACATGTTGTTGAAATTATATGAGCAACGAAGTCTATGTGTAGGAGGAACGTTCGAGTTCTGTGCCCAGTTGGTGAATTTTCAGAAAAGATAAGTGTATTTATGTGCTTGTCTCAATTACTACGTGCTTAATTGTCTCTGTTTAATATGGGTTTAATTCTTGTATGTTGTTGTATATAAGTACTTACTGTTATTCTACATTATGATGCCCGCACATGTATGTGTGGTGTTGATAGTCAGTATTTGTAGTTGTGCATGAGTATGACAATTGTTTTTATTTTTTCTGTTATGTTAAACTCATGATATTAGTCATGAGTCTTCGTGGCGAAGCTAGAATGGCTGTGCGTGAAGGAAATATTCTATGTGCACAAGAGGATGAATTTACTTGTGTGCACAGGAAATAATTCTACGTGCACAAGGAAACATAATTGGTGTGTGATGCCAGAATGGTTGCACGCATAGTAGATATCACATGTTCAGAGTGGATTACGTGCACAATAGTGATGTGTTCTCATAATGATTTTGCACACAGTTGTTTTGAGTTACTTCCACTGTTTTAAGTTGTGTAAAAAGAGGAAAGTTTGTGTGGCATGACTCAACTTGGGGATGAGTGCATTACTTGAAGTATTACTGTGCAAACTAATGTTATAGGGTGGATTCTACACACTGTGTTTTGGAGTAGCATTGCTCAGTAGTAGGATGGGCAATGTTACATTTTGGTATCATAGCAGTTTGGTAATGAGGATGTTACATTGTGGTATCAAAGTAGTTTGGTAACAGGGATGTTACATTGTGGTATCAAAGTAGTTTGGTAATGAGGATGTTACACCTTCTTTTTTTGACCTGACCTAGGCTGCCTCACAAGGTTTTCGACCTAGTTGTAACTTGTTGGCCTCGTCGGGGATGTTTTCACGAGTAGGTTTTTTGGCTGTTATGCATTGTACTTTTTCAGTCAGACACCATTGACCAATTTTTTAAATGAGCACCCTTGCAATGTTCTTAATTGAAATCCTCTAGTTGGTTGAATATCTTCAAGAACATAGGGACCTAACCAAGAAGTTTCAAGTTTTTGTGGTTTTCCTTTGATTCAACCATCATACAACAATACCAAATCTCTTATTTTTATGTATTTTTTCTTTAGGTGTCTGTTGTTCTAGAGTATACACTTAAGGCTATAAAGTGTAGAGTCTAAGAATCCAAAGTGAGTGAGTGATAAAAAGGGAAAGAAACAACTTCGGGGAAAGAAGCTATGGCTGATTTTTGAGTTGTCTTTGTCTAGCTTCCAAATATTCTTGAATGCAGATATCCCACAAAATGGCGGCCCATGAACATTCGAGATCTGTCCAGTTGATGGAAGTCTTAAGTATGGTATCAAAAAGATTCAAAACAATCTTGGTTTGATCTGATAGGCCGAGTTTGATGTTGGCCTGCCTTACGACGAGTACAGTCACGGGGAGAACAGAGCTTTAAAAAAGGGTTGGTGTTTTAAAGTGCTTATTTCAGTTTTATATTATACGAGGAAAATTCAGTGAAGCCAATCGAAGGGTTTAACAAAATCGAAGGTCGTTTTCCGTACCTGAGTTAAAATCTGAAACCGAGTATGAAAATGAAAGAAAAACATAGAGTTGTTAACAATGTGGGGCATCAATTTCAAAGGAATCCCACGCTGTAGTAGAAGAAGAAAAGGAGGAGATACCTTGATGAAAGCATAAAATGTAGAGATCCAAGTAATTTACAGGTCTTGTACCTGCTAGTAGCCGATACAGAGGAAAAGTTGTAAATAACTAGATAACTAGAACCTGATCACCACAGTAGACGTTATACTAAATTGCATCTAAAACATTCATCAAAGACATATATGTAAAAAATGACACGAAGTATGAAATAACAGAGGAAAACACATAACTTAATCTTGGCGGAATATGGAGTCTTCAATTCGCTTTGTATTAATCCTAGCTAAAAAGAACTTTCTCTATTACAATCTCCAACAAAAAAAAAGCCTTTTTGGGTCTCTTCCTAAATGTATATTTAAACAAACTTATAAGCATTTAGAATTCCGATCATTCTGGAAACTTGCCAGTTACAAATGAAAAAATGGAGTGTTTCATCTCCTTGTCTTTTGTCTTCCCTCGTAAGGGTAGAGCACCTTCCTTTCTCTACTCTTCTGGGTCTAGAAATAGAACGGGTTGACATCTGTCATAATTTAACACCATAAACCTACCCCTTCACCTGCTCAATGTAAATGACACACCTTTTAACCAACTGGGCTATCAACCTGGATGGCTCTGTTTGGTTGCTTGTCTCAAAGGTGGAACAACTCTTCAACAATTGTGGCAACCTTTTCCCTACTTATCGGTCTTCCGTGATGATAGAGCATAATTGTAAACTTGGTTGTACTAGCCATTTGTCCACTTGGACCAAATCAACCTGGATTATCTGGGATATCTCCGCTTGCTCCTTCTCCACATTTTCTTTGATGTCCAATAGGTGTTTAGCTATATTTATTTTTCCCAGCGTTCCATCACTGCCTTCCTTATCAAGGTATACCAAAATTTTATTTATCGAGGAGAATGTTTCCTCACAAGAATTCATCACCTCTTTAGCTCTCCCCCTGCTTTCTGATATATTCTTCTCCCAGACCTTCAACAAGATATTCCCTCTAGTTTGTTCTGCGATGGATAATTTGGAGCTGTTGACCATCTCTATCTTCGTCGTAGCTATAACAACATCTTGGAAAACAACCCGAGTTTCCCCAACCTCTCTTTCTCTCAAAGAAATATTTTATAACACTTGATCTATCATTTGAAAGTGGTTCTGAATGGTTCCCACTTTTACAAGAAAGTCTTGTTGAGCCATTAATACCTTCTATCGGATTTCGGCAGCTTGGGATCTGAACATTTTTATGTCTAAAACTTGATTCTCGGCAACATCCAACTTTGACTGCAACTATATTATTTGCTGCTCCTGCTGGCTTACCCGTGTTTGGCTTACTTGTGCCGACTGGCGCACCATCTCAAGGCCAGATCTAAGCTTCTTGATCTTCTGTAGATCAACTATTCTAGCTTGCTCGAGACTTTTTCTCACCTCATCCCTCGCGTTTACTTCCGCCGTTGCCACCCTAGCTTCCAACTTGTCGATTAAAAGGTTCTTTCACTTCAACTGAGCCTTCAAGGTTCCCACTGAGTACTGGTTATCTGTAGCATAAGCCCCCAATGTTCCTACTATCTTGTCGGTGAATTCCTCCTCCCCTACGACCTTTCCTTTTGTCAAGATTTTAAATATTTTAGCCACTATGCCCGCTTTTTGATATGATTCTTGCTTCACTACAACCTTCCTTTTCTTATCAAAGAAAAAGTCATTAGGGGGTAATTCTTCGACCGAAATGGGCGTTAGTTCTTCACCAAAAATCCATCCTACATCGAGGTTCCCCTTTGTGAACTCTAAGGGTGTGATAGAAGCAATGGGACTACTGATTTCATTGAATGTTTGTTTCGGGGTAGCATCTGTGGCTGGTGTGTTTGACATGAGCGATAGTGAGTCGCCTGAACCTTGCGAGGGTATCTATGCTTGACCTTGGACCTACTTTCCCGGCATACCCTTTTCAGGGTTTCCTTCCTATTGGTAGGGGATTTCATCTCCTCGCTCTAAGGTTACAGCCTCCCCTGTTTCCTCTTGGTTCTTCTCCTTATTAGGACTCGAGTCCTTTGAACCTTTAGCTTCCACTTGGTGTGTAACCGGAAGCTTTGGGGTTTCACCCTGTAAAACCTGGGGGAGACAACTTTGTCGGTGCTCCTAGAATTTAAGGAAAATGGCCATATCTCTGGGTGGCAGGGATTGAATCCAACTTAGGACTTCAGAGTAGGACCTCACACCCTAGAATATTTCATCATGAGGGGAATCCTTGTGTTCATATCTCTTCAGGCCACAACTCACCAGGTGATTTCTCACAACCTTATTAGGGTCGTGCTTCTTGAACTCAATATCCACCAGCTTCATTTCTTATAAAGTCATAGCCTTGGCTTTGGCATGGCCAAAATATAACAAGGAATATGCACCAATATGAATGGGGAAGGGTGACCATACCTTTTTTGATACTCCTTTGAGCTCTTTGCTTATTCTGCTGAGCACAGTCTGACTGGCGATCTCACGACACAATAGTTTATCTGGCAAGAATAGTGGTAGAGCATATGGAGGAACATAGGTGTCGGAAACCCTGATATATGAAAATTCTTCCTCTATATACCAATCTGACACACTACTTAGGTTGGTCATGACGCTATCCAAAATCCTAGGAGGCGGCTGGCCGAATATGGCGACATGCAATGGCACCATTACCTAGTTGAAGATCTCATAGATGAATTCTTTGGCTTTATCCTCCCAAAGCTTCGAGTGGTAGACATGAATAAGATCTGTATTAGATGGATCCTAGATCCAATTCATTAGTGGGAAGGGTGTCATGAAGTAGATAACATCCATGATGTAAGTAGACATAAAGAATGCAATTGCTTTCTTACTTACCCTCTATGCTCGATATTCAGTAATTCGACTAGTCATACTGTTAGACAATAGTTTGGCCCAGTTGAAGGAGAATCCCTCAGCAACTGTATGAATAATAAGTACCCATGGGAGGAAGAAATGGGTAGTGTCTTCCTTCCCATACAACCTGCAGGCCATCATCACTATACACTTGAATTGTGGTTCCAAGGAAGAGATTGAATAGATTCCATGAGTATCAAACCTGAATTTCACAGGGTGTGAGACCCAATCTTTGATCATATAGGATAAAATTTTTGCATACTTATCACACTCCTTCTTCTTGAAACCTTCTAGAAATTTGGCATTGTGAGTAAGGTTCGATGTGGCTGACAATTTATACATTGCCCGCAAATGTTCTGGTATGAAAGTCCCAATCGTTACCTTCTGCTCACTGATAATCGTTCTGGTTGGGATGTCCACATGGTCCAACGCCCACTTGATCATATCACAATAGGGAAGAAGTTGGGGCCTCACCACTATTTTTTTCATCTCTTCTTGAGTGACGATTTTGTATTTGGTTGTCAATTCATCCTTCTCGTTGTCACTAGAATCATCCGAATAGTTTACCGACTCGGATTGCAGAATGTTGGAAACGTATAACCATGTATTGACATAATTAATACTTCGGGGCAAGGTATCGGAAACAACATATGAACCCTGACCTGAACTCTCAGTAGCTACCTTGGGCACTTTTTGTGGAGCCATGATAGAGGGACCTGCAACTGGATCTCCTGTTGGAAAAAATGAAAACACAAACAACAGTTATCTTGGTGAAACGACTCTGTGCGCAAATAGAAATGAAAACTGAAATAATGAAGGAAAATCTCTCTATCTTGGTCATTTAATCTTGTGTGTGTCCTTGCCAACATAACGGTCAAATCGATTAATAGAAATATTTAGAAGTAAAAATGAGATCTTACCATCCGTCACCTCACTGCAATTCAAATAAATTCCATAAATTCTTGACGATTCGTAATATTGAAAAACGCAAAATCATTCAAAAATTCATCCGTAAACCATGTGTGTTAAAGTTTGTCTAAGGTGCTAATTAATCTAGTTTATTTCTTTCAATTTAGTGCACTTAGTTTCTAATACCCTTTTCGACGTTCGCCACATCGGGTGTTTTCGCTCCTAGTCACTAAACCTTAAAAACCCGAAATCGCGATGGTGCAATTTAATTGATTAAAAGTGATTAGAATTGAGCCTTTAATTAATCCATGGTTAATTAAAGAAAATCATGACTTTGTGGATCAGGGTTACAAGGGTGATTCCCTTTGGGGAAACAATTGTCGAGTCGCGAAATCACGATAGTGACTAACTAGGGTTTAAAGTGCTTTATTCTTGATACTAACCTGGGTAACTTTAACACAACTTCGCGACTTCGCAAGTCAGAGGCTTGAGAAACGTTTTTAGTAATGATGTACTAAGAGATGATAAACCCCGCTTAGTCTTTTAGTAATGATGATTAGAATTGGGAAGTTTTTTTCCATTTCTCACGTCGAGATACTGCGATTTTAGGGGGTAGAAACGTGAAACAAATGAAGTCCTGAAATTCAACCCTTTTTGGGCTTAAGTATAACATTTCATTTATTTAGAGAAAGGTGGCTCCAATAGTGTCAATCGTGCCAAGATTTTTTTTGCTGCTTTTGAACTTCTTGATGTTGATGAGCTAGCATTTTTTCTTCCTCCAATTTGTTAAATTGATAGAAGTGTTGTTTTGTATTTAAGGTATGGTCAAATCTTAGTACATATTCTACCCTTTCTGCATTTTCCCAGAAGTGTAATGGAATTACAGTTTCTTGACCATAAACAAGTTTGAACGAAGTTTGACCAGACAATATTTTGTACGTAGTCTTATATTACCACAGTATTACTGGGACCTTATCATCCCAATCATCCCTGTCAACCCCACAATTTTTTTGTTAAACCCTTGTGAAGTGTTTTGTTGAAGGATTTGATTGCACCATTAGCTTTTGGATGATAGACCATTGTTTTCCTGTGGTCAATCATGGATTTTTTAAAGTAAGATATGAATTGTTCCATTGACGAAGTGTGTTCCCTAATCCCTGATTAAAGTTAGGGAGAATCCAAATCTTGTTACTATGTTTCATATATAAATTTAGTTGTTGACTCTTTTGTACAATTCTCGAATGGTTCTGGTTCTACCCATTTCGTTAGGTATTTGACTGCAGTAATGATATAATTCTCCCATATTCACTTGTCTCTTTTTGGGAATGGACCCACAAATCCTATATCCCATACTTCAAATGGAAAAGTAGGGTTTACTGAGTGTAGGGGAATTTCATTTTTCCAAAGGGGTCATCCCATCCTCTAGTATTTGTCACATTTCTTCAGTTTTTCTAGACAATATCTATGTAAAGGCAACCAACAAAGGCTTTCTTAAAGTATATTTCATGCTATCGTGTCATCTTGAAAATGGCCTCCCGTAGGGCCAAAATGAACCTCCTTGATTATGTCTTCTCTTTCATGTTCCAAGGAACATATTCTTAAGATATCATCACTTCCTAGATTATATAAGTTTCCATTCATGAGAGTGAATGGGGTTGCTTTTACTGCTAGATTATTCTTTTTATTTTCTAGAAGATCATCAAGAGCCTTCCCTTCTAAAAAATTTCTATTTTTTTATCTCTTTGGGAGTAGTTTCAACCCAGAATAAATGTGCATCAGGTAAATCATCCTCTATCCCTATCAGATCTTCTCCTGTTTTGAGTCGGGATAGGTGATATTGGATGAAATTATTTTTTCCTGGTCAGACTACTATGTCGAATTCAAATTCCTGAAGCAATAGTAGCCATTGACATATTTTACCTTGGTAGAGTGGTTTGTTTACTAGGTACTTAATATCTTTATGATCTATGAAGAATGTGAATGGATTTTCTAGTAAATAATGTTGAAATTTCCGCAAGGTGAAGATCATAGCCATATATTCTCTTTTTGTTGTTGAATAGTTACATTATGATTTATTCAGTTTTTTACCAGTGCATGCATTGGGATGGTCGATCATGTCATCCTATGGCTGCACTAAGACTGATCCCACAACAACATTGCATGCATTGATATGGACGTGGAATTTTCTTGTGTAGTATGGAAATCCTAGTATTGGTGCTTCTACCAATTTTATTTTTAGCAACTCGAAGAATTTGTTACATTCCTTGAGCCAATTAAATTCAACTTGTTTTTTGAGTAGCTCGTCAAATATTGGAAATTTAATATCAAAGCAGTGACACATGAATTTTCTACAATACCCCGTATGTCCAAGGAATATTTTGATTTGTTTTTTATTTATCGATGGCTTTAGGTTGATGATTGCTTCAAATTTTTCAATATCGAATTTGATTCCATCTTTGCATACTATATTCCCAAGTAAGATGCCAATTGGAGTGCCATAGATGCATTTCTTGATATTTAAAGACATATGAATCTGTCAACACCTTTCTAGCATCATCCCGACCCACTAGATTTGGTATTTTAATAAGTTGTAGATTGTCCAATCATCAAAATAGACAACCATGGTTTTATAAATGTGCTCTTGAAAATATTTTACCACTATCCTTGAGAATACTGCTAGTGTATATTTTATTCCAGAAGGCATCACCCTATATACAAATGATCCAAATTCAGATACAAAAGTCATTTTTTTTTATCCTCCTTTGCAATTGGTACTTGGTTATATCTAGAGAACTCATCTGTGAAGGAATAAAATTCATGTCCAACGACTTCATTGATAACTTTATCTACGAATGATGTCGCGAATGGGTCAGTTATGGTTATCTTATTTAGTCCTATGAAATTGACACATATTTTTAACTTCTTTGGGTCATGATTTTTGGGTTGCAACACCATTGGAATTTCCCACTCAGATTTTTCGACTGGGTAAATGATCTAAAAATGAAGAAGACTTGTATTCTTGAAAATATTTGCAAGTTAAATTTTATGTGTTAAAATGCAAATGGATCAACTTTGCAACACAACTTTAATAGGATTTACTCATTCAAGATGCATATAAAAAACCCTAAAAACAGTGAACAAAAAACACATAACACAACAAATGATAAAGGAGTTCACCCGTCTCTTGGGCTACATCTCCTGGTCCAGCTTCCAATGGATCATTTGTATTGTTTTCTCAAAGTGCTAAAAAATGTGCGTTACAATGCTCAAAATGCCAAATAGACTATTCCAATGCCTTCAGAACGTCCAAAAACCCCTAGTTGGGCTTTTTCAGCACCTCGTTTGGCCAAACATTGAAGAAGATAGGCTTCTTGGAAGTCCCCCCTTCAAACTTGCTATCTCTGCATCTACAAAATGCACCCTTGTTGGATCAACCTAGCCCACACGCATATTTAAGCGTTAAAACTTAGAACCAGGCGCAGCCGCACGACCGATACAAACTGTTGAATGGTTACGCGCTGGCCCTTAACTGTCCAAGGCCCACGGCCACATAGTCGCCATATGACCTCGCGCACATATAAAAAAAGGCCAAGTCCAAACCACAGGACAACGGTCGGCGCGCCGGTGGTTCTATGCACAACACATGTGACCGGGCTATATTAAAAGGGCTATGTTAAAACACATATGCGCACTCATGGTCATATTACAACACATACGACCGGGGTTTAGTTTGAATGTGCACGCAAAGGTTTAAACCATGGCCATATTACAATATAACATAACCATGGGCTGGGGCTAGGCCCCAACCCAAACCGCTACCCAAACTTACAACATTTGAATTCAAATAGAATCTGCACCGTATAGTGTTAAGAAACACTATGGTGGCACGTTGGTTGGTGGTTTTTTCCAAATCTTTGCACGTAGGTGGAGGTCACGGGGTCGAATCCGGTGGACTCCAAATAAATTTTAAACCAATATATAGGGGACACATGGCGGCCATTGATTGGGCCACGTGTCACCATTCCATTCGCTGCAAACAAGCCATGTCACCTACCAACTGTCCAAATAGCTTCCTGCCACGTGTTGTACAGCTTGCCACGTCAGCGTCTGTATGGACTGTACAATCATCATCCTTTTTTTTGCCTGTTTGTCATTTGGAACAGAACACGATATCTCTCACTCTTGATGTCCGTTTTAACCCAAACGAGTTGTGTTGGGTTCGTAATGATGAGGCCTATGCTCCTGTTTTAGTTGAAGCGATTCCAAGCACTTTGAATTTTTGAGCAAAATTTGATCCCCTGGATCACACCTCCCCATTGGAAAGCTTTTGGACCTCCAAAAGACTATTTTTAGTCTATCTGAAGATGAGGGTATAGCTCCCTCACCTTTCCAACCTCAATCCACTTGGCTTTTCTTGGTTTTTTAACTTTAAGACCAACTCGAAGATACTCCACATTTCCTCGTTTTGAAGTTCGCATTCTCCTGTCAAGGATGGTGTCTTCATGCAGTTTTGTAAGATATTCTGGGGAAAAATCATCTATAGAAGGAATATGAACATGCTCTCCTTGATCATCAA
>ML820705.1:38877-58681 GCA_009831015.1 Picea engelmannii
AAAACACATAACACAACAAATGATAAAGGAGTTCACCCCTCTCTTGGGCTACATCTCCTGGTCCAGCTTCCAATGGATCATTTGTATTATTTGATAAAAGTGCTCAAAAATGTTCTTTACAATGCTCAAAATGCCAAATAGACTGCTCCAATGGCTTCAGAATGTCCAAAAACCCCTAGTTGGGCTTTTTTGACACCTCGTTTGGCCAAAAATTGAAGAAGATAGGCTTCTTGGAAGTCCCCCCGTCAAACTTGTTGTCTCTTCATCTACAAAATGCACCCTCGTTGGCTCAACCTAGCCCACACATATTTAAGCATTAAAACTCAGCACCGGGCACAACCACACGACCGGTACAAACTGTCGAACGGTTACGCGCTGGCCCTTAACCGTCCAAGGCCCACGGGCACATAGCCGCCATGTGACCTCGCGCACATATAAAAAAAGGCCGAATCCAAACCACAGGACAACGGTCGACGCGCCGGTGGTTCTATGCACAACACATGTGACCAGGATATATTAAAAGGGCTATGTTAAAACAAATACGCACGCCTGTGGTCATATTACAACACATACGGTCGGGGTTTAGTTTGAATGTGCACACAAAGGTTTAGACCATGGCCATATTACAATATAACATAACCACGGGCTAGGGCTAGGCCCCAGCCCGACCCCCGGCCCAAAATTACAACATTTGAATTCAAATAGAATCCGCACCGTATAGTGTTAAGAAACACTATGGTGGCACGTTGGTTGGTGGTCTTTGCCAAAGCTTTGCACATGGGTGGAGGTCACGGGGCCGAATCCAGTGGACTCCAAATAAATTTTAAACCAATATATAGGGGACACGTGGCAGCCATTGATTGGGCCATGTGTCACCATTCCATTCGATGCAAACAAGCCATTTCACCCGCCAAATGTCCAAATAGATGCCTGCCACGTGTCATACGACCTGCCACGTCAGCATTCGTACGGACTGTACAGTCAACATCCTTTTTTTTGCCTGTTTGTCATTTGTAACAGAACGCGATATCTCTCGGTCCCGACGTCCGTTTGAACCCAAATGAGTTGCGTTGGGTTCATAACGATGAGGCCTACGCTCCCGTTTGATTTGAAGTGATTTTGAGCACTTTGAATTTTTGAGCAAAATTTGATCCCCTGGATCAGTAAATAATGCCAGTAGATATCATTGCCTCAATCTCTTTTTGTACAATGGGTTTGTACTTGTGGGAAAACTTGTATGGTCATTTATTGATAGGCTTGGACCCAGGGATGAGGTCAATTTTCAGCTCCCCCATATCTTGTACAATTCCTTTCATATCTTTGTAGTCATGAGTAAAAAAATCTTGATATTCATGTAGTAGCTTGATTATTTCTGTTTTTTTCTTATTTGACCAATAGTCACCTATTCTTACCATTTTTGGTTGACCATCTATCAAAATTTTGAATTCTCTCATTTTGATTTCTGCGTCCATCCATTCTAGCACTTTATATTCATCCAATTCTTGTTCACCTTATATAACTTCATTGTAGCTCGAAGGAAAGCCGATATTTCTAAGTCCTCTTTATCTTCCTTGGATACTGAGTATATTGTCCTTACATAGTTGTTTACTCCTGGGTGACTTTTTTTCCATCTAAGACTTTGTCCTCGAAAAATTATGTTTTCCATGTCTACTTGAAGAATGTGTATATTGTCTTGATCCTGAGTTGAAATGAAGTTGCAATTCGACATCGACCCTATGTCAACTTTTTCCCTGCATTTTTTTTGCATTTCATCAGGGTTTGGTTTCTTAAGAGAGTTCTTTATTTCTTATGCTTTCTCTCATAGATGTGCTTCTTATGGAATGAATTTGAAGTCTCTTATAACATTTTTCATTGAGAAACTTGACCAGTGAAAGAATCTACTAGGCTCTATACTCTCCCATGTTCTTCGAATGATTTTGATACCTCATCCACATGGACCGACAAAGAATTTATTTCATTGAAATGTAGGGGATGTTCTATGTTTTTGTTAGTCAGAATGAGAGTTAGTTTTTGTTTTATCTTTTTCTAAAAAATGATAGGGAATTCTTGTACCAAAAAACATGCTCTCAATCACTTTATTGGAATTTCCTCTCTCGACCAACATTCCTTTCCTAGGATTCATAGTTCTCTATCTACCAGTTATAGATTTTTATGTTTGAGTTTTGTCCCATAGAAATTAGTGTTCCAACTAAAATATCTCCCTGTGCATTTTGTTCGACATTATCCTTCTGATCATTAATTATTTGGTACAGTTGATGAGCTTCTTGGTCTTCATCCAATGTTTCTATCCATGGTTTTCCTTCTTTTGGATCCAAGAGTATGATGATTTTTCTATTTCTTCCTTTCAATTTGATCCTATCTCTTTCAAGGGAGATAATTTCTTTCATGTTTCGACCCCATGGTCTACCTACTAAGGCAGGCTATGCAATAATTCCTTTGACCAAATTGATCACTTCAAAGTCGACCATTGTTGGGATTCCCATTATACATGTTGTAATATTTTTAAGTGTGATAATTTTCTCAACGAATCTTTGATCTTCTAGTTTAAAGAAGTTCATCGTTGGAGCCAAAGGGGGTATTCCAAGTCAATTCCATGTCTCTCAAAGGAGGATATTTTCTTGCAATCCAAATTTGACTACAACTTTTTTAATCATATGTCTGTCGATCTCAAGTTCAACTTGGGGATCGGAGTCGTTCATGTGTTTTTCTTGTGAAAATTGTCAAAGATTCTTATATAGTCTTTGATCCTCTTTATATTATCTCATAATGTTCAGTAGGTCGATCAAGTGATCGATCGACTGTTTTTATTTTAGTAACTGAAGGAATTTACTTAAGGCAGTGTCTGAATTATTTTATTATCCTCCCCTAGTTCCATTTGTTTCTTCTTGGTCGATATTTTTAAATAATTTCAATGCTTCCCACATTAGTTTTTCTTCTTTTTTTGGGTCGGGGTATGTCCTCTGATATCCCCTTTATCGAGATGGTGAGTATATATAAATGTCTTCACCTACACCTAATCTGGTTACAACATGGATATTTTTTTTATTTTAATAGTTCTTGTTTAAGAACAGTGTGGAAGAGGTTCAAATTTCTTTTGTTCATAACTTTCTCTTATACTACTAGACAATATTTAGGTGCGTGATCACCCACTCCAAAAATGTTTCAAAATTTAGGTTAGTTCTATCCATAATAGGGAAGTCAAGGATTATATGGTCATATTTCCAAAAATTAAACAATAGAAGCAACCTTGACCATGACCTCTACCTATTTGACTGTGTTCAACTCTGTATCCTCCTCTTCCTTGGTATCCCCCATGACCACGACCTCTGTATCCATTTCCTCCTCCTTGGTTGAAATTCTTGTCAGTTGTCTGCACATGGTATAATCAATGGATATTTAATTTATTTTCTCAATTTAGTCAAAAATCTTGTATAGAATGATTATTCTCTTCACAAATGTGATGCCATTTTGGTCTGCCATTTCTTAGATTATACGGGTAGTCCCTAGTTGCATGAATTTTCATACCTTGGTAAATATCACATAATGTTTCTATTTGAATACACCAAATAGTTGTATCCAATGCATCATTGAATTTACAATAATCTTTTTTGTTCCCTTCACTTGAGAAAATGGTGCACCAGAGTTCATTTGGTGCGATGGACATGTTTTTTAGAGACTATTGCAACACTTCAAGTTTTTCTTCTAGCATTTTTATCCATTGTTGATGAAGTCAATGATCATTCAACTTATTGATCTATATGTTATTCCTTTTTCAGGGCATCGTCACATGTTTGAATGTCGTACATATGTAGTGGAGCTCGAATTTCTCACAAATGAAACAATGTCATTTGGGATCTTCATCTCCTTCATATATAGGTATGTGATTTAGACCCAATGTGGTATTCTGGGGGTGTTACAAACTAGGATTATTGAAAGAGTTTGATTTTGATAACTTGTTATAAGAGTCAAATAGGAAGTTGATATGATTTTTTTTGAGAGGTCGAAATATGAATGTTCGACTCGACTAGTATGATCTATTGTTGATCTTTAGTCAGACTATGTTTTAATGATAATTGAATTTTTTCTCCTACTGTGATTATGTCATACATTTGATAGCCCATATATGTATAATTAATGAATCGACTTCTAGAGGGTTGCATCGATTCATATTCACTATATATTGATTTATATTCTTCCTCAATAAGTAAGTTCGATAGGGGGCAAAGTTCGTGAGATCTCTTATATGAAGGAGTATATCCTCCACTTGGTTTTTATTAGTTTGTTCCACTTCAATCAGAAGTGTATCTCTTATGTGACCATCTCTATTAGTTATGCACCATACGTTCAAATATTGATTATCAATATGATTTATTTGGTGGAGGAAGTATGTAATACGCGGGCTAGGAATTCTAATAGGATAATTTTGAATCACGAGTCCTGAGTCATCAATTTACATACTATCGACTATATCAATTTATTGTTGGGAATCACCGACTACCTCACTCAAATAAAAACGTTCATGCCTCCCAAGAACCATTGGGGTGCACTCTATTGTAGCTCCAATGATGTGCCATTCCTCGGGTTGTTTACGATTCAAACTTTGAATATTCCTCTCATTCCACATCTATTCTTTTCTCTTTTTTCATTTATCCTGCTCCAATTTATGGATGGTAACTGAGGTGTTATGGATATACATTTTTCATGTAACCTTCCCTCTTGATTGTGACACATCTCTTGTTTCATTTATCTTCCTCCTGACTTTAGACATTTTCTTCTTTGGTGCGGTCAACTCGATTCATAACATCTCATAGATAATCATGCCCCCCATCGCTAACACAAATTACTTGAAGTTGGTGATGTTATCCATTATCATTGTTCTCATTTATCCAGGAAGTAATCCTAGGCTTCACGTGTGTATTTGTAATCAACTTCCAATAATTCTTCCCACTCATCCTTCTTTTCTTGCTAATTTGAAATTGGTGGAGGATTTCCCAAGAGGGGTCGATATTTGATAATGTCTCCAACTCCTTTTCCTAGTATAAATTTTTGCGACATGGATGAAGTAGTGCAAATAAAATCATCCTGCAAGTCGGTATAAAATTTTTCTTTTATAGTTTCGACTAACGATCTATCCTCAATTTATTATTGTTCGATGTAGTCATAGATGATTCTTTCAAACCACTTTTTTAAATTTGTTCTTCCTCCATTTATTATTTTCAACATTAACTATTCATCTGGGGTAAGCTTACACATTATGTGATTGATTAAGATATTCAAATAATTCCTTTGGAATGGCTTCCAGAAATCGTTCGTGCATTTATGTGAAGAATTGTGTGCAAGCTTATACTAATGTCAGTCGATTCCTCCTTGCATAGTTTTTTTTATGTAATTATTGATTTTCCTTTCTCACCATTCACATATTTATTCCAATATTAACATCTATGCACTCTTTACTTTACATGCTCAAGTTCAAAATTACTGACAACATAACCAATGTTGTAATATAGGGGAACTTATGATAGTTTTACCAATATTTCATTACACATAGCAGGGTATATTATACAATACTACACACACAAATAGACATACATGGAAGCATACACAAAGTAGTGGGAGAATCAACAATATGCACTTTATTATGTACAAGAACACCCAACGTTTCCTTTATTACATATTCACATATATATACTTGTGCCTATAGTTATCTATCAGTTACAACTTCTTAACTGCTTCAGTCGGTCAACTCTAACAACCAATTTTACCAACTACTATAGTTGACTTAGGTAGTTACCTTATTCATTCGACTGGTGGGTCTAGTTGATAGAGCCGACTAGCCCCTATAATATCCCTCATGCTCTCTATAAATATGGGATGTGACCTCTCACACCCACCCTCTTACATGAATTCAATGATTGGATTTGGAAACACTCAATCATATAATAGAAGGTTCATAGAAACGATATTTTAGAAAGAAAATGGTTTGGGATTAATAGACATGGGTAAACTCTCCCCCTTGGACTCCTTCCCTCTCTTGTGGAAAATAAGCCCCCAAATCCCCATATGTATCCATATGCAACTGAAAATACATTTTATTTATTATATTCAATTTACATCATTTACATATTACATTGCTTGGACCATGACCATATATCACATTTACAATACACATCGCTAATTTGGGGTTTGAAGATGAGGATGTTACAATTCTCAGCTTAAAATCATGTTTGTACAACACAAGTGATGTTTTATACTCCAAATTTCATTTTGTTCCAAAACATCTAATAGTAAATCAAAGGTTTAAATTATAAAAATTGTAAATCTTAAACAAATGAAAATTATTGATTACTTTCAAAAAGACAACTAAAATCAAATTTTGAAAAGGGAGAGATAGCTAATACTATATTATATTAGTATAAGGATTTGATGATGTGTACTTGTTTACCATTTGAACATCTTGTTTAGAGTTGACGTCAATAGCCAACAATGTACCAACTATGTAGAATACAAATTTAATCGTGTCAATGAAGATATGTGATGTGTATGTTAAGGTCAATGGTCCATCATTATGATCCATAAGAACAAATTGCATTAATTATAAGAAATTAAACACTGACATGCATTTGGAATCTCTAGTCACTGAACTTGATCTAGAATCCTTCAAGGTAGGATCATCAAAGGTATTAAAAGGTAGTGCCAAAAGAGATGTGATGTGTATGTTAATATCAATGGCCCATCACTATGATCAACAAACACAACCTTCATTGAGTACATGAAATTAAATACTAACATACATTTGGAATCTCCACGGTCACTGAACTTGATCTATAATACCTCAAAGTAGGCCCATCAAAGGTATGAAAAGGTAGTTCCATTTGGTTTTCAATTCCTCCATAGTCATCATGCCATATGAGGGAAATGATACTACACCATTAGAAGATAAGGAAGGATTGTGGGGTGATTAATACACAAGAAACCACAAAGGAAGAAATCATGAAAATCATGGTGGAAAGAGATATGAATAGATATAGTATGGGAAGGGGCATAAATTTTATTTCCACTTCAAGATGGTGGAAAACTATGGATCCAACTACCAGAACCTTCATTGTCAAAGACATTAAATATTTCTAGCTGATACACATCCCAACAACATCAATATTATAATAGGTTTATACTCTATTGATTAAGGGAAACTAGTGTTTATTCAATGCAACATTGAGACAAGATTCTTATTATTGGAAAAACATAGATGGATTCCACCATTTGGGAAGAAGTGAATATTTCTTCTAGTACACAATTGGCAACTTCTATAAATGAAAAAATAGAGGTTATAGACATTACTAAAGAAAAGGGTGATGTTTCTTATGAGAATAAACAATGGTTAAAGGATATCCATTTATACTTAGAAGCAATGACGTTAAATGGGAATAATGCAAATCACTACCCTAACCATGTTGCAAGATATTAATAGTAGGAAGTTTTGTGTAAGTATATGAATTCTACAATACATTCAATTTTCTTTGTTATACACAATCTCTCATGTTGGAATTGAACCTATAACCTCTCATGGAGTGAAGGGAATAAATTAAAACTACATTCAATCATTTTTAAAGGTTGAAACATTATTGTAATGTTGCATGAATATACACTACATAATATTTGAACCCCGAACCTCGTCAAAAAGCTACAAGTTTCATATTATTTGGGATTTTACACTGACAATGTTTCTATATGTCTATTATTTAACAAGGAACACTTATGAATTTACTTATCAACCAGGGTTTCGAATGTACATGTGAGATGTCATGCATTTTATGTGTGGGGTAAAAATTGTTAACTTGCATTAGTTTGTCTAATACGCTTCTATAAAAAAGGAAATTGTATCACCACACTTCATAAATCCAAAGCCCAATCACTCTTGGAAATCATCCATATACTTGAACACTTTATCATGCTGATGGGAACCCTAATGTCACTGGGAATTATCCTTTAAAGAGTTAGGTAATCCCTTTTTCTATATATCACAACTCCCATTGTTGGAAACTTTGATAAAAACTAATATACAAATTAAAAATGCCATTGGAAAATTAAAACACACTTTCATAAAACATGGCTGACCAAATATGTACCTCAGTCCACTATGGTCTGTCATTAATACAAACCTTCTTCCAAGTAAATATTTTCTTCACATATTCAAGGCATGCACAATGGATGCTAATTTTAGTTCATCAGTGACATAATGTTTCTCATGCTCGTTTAACTTTCTTGATTCATAGAAGATTGCATGCCCTCCTTACATGAGAACCCTATCAAGTCCTTCTTAGAAAACATCAATGCAAACCAAGAAATCATTTTAATGGTATGCGATATTTAGAACAAGGGAATTGGTCAAGAGATGTTTTAGTTTTTGAAAGATGGCTTCACACTCTACTGACCACACAAACTTCATCCCCTTTCTTTGCAATGATGTAATGGGATGAACAATATTGGAAAATCCCTTAATAAACCTCCTACAATATCCAACTAATCCCATAAATGATCTCACCTCAAACACATTATTATGGGTTGGCCAATCCATGTTGGATTTAATCTTCTTTGGGTCTATTGCCACTCCATCATTTGAAATTACATGACCCAAATATTGAATGTGTTTTTGGAATAAATCACACTTATTGTACTTAGAATACAACTAGTCTTCTCTCAACACCTGTAGCACCAATATGAGGTGTTCCTCATGCTCTTCCTGATTTTTTGAATAAATTAGGATGTCATCAATGAATACTAAGACAAACTTGTCCAAGTATTTGTTGAGAATACCATTCATCAGACACATAAAGGTGGTTGGTGCATTGGTGAGTCCAAAATGCACAACCTCAAACTCATAGTTCCCATATCTTGTCCTGAATGCATTATTATGAATATCTTTAGCCTTAATCCTGACTTGATGGTACTTAGATCTCAAGTCTATTTTAGAGAACATTGATCCCCTCTAAGTTGATAAAAAATATCATTGATTCTGGGTAGTGGGTATTTGTTCTTGATGATCATCTTATTTAATTGTCTGTATTCAATACACATTCTGAGAGTACCATATTTCTTCTTTACAAATAAAGTTGGTTCTCCCCATGGCGATATACTAGGCATAATATACCCTCTGTCTAGAATTTCCTTTAGTTGCATTTGTAATGCTACCAACTTGGGTGTGCTCATTCTATAAGGAACCTTTACTGTAGGTACTGCTCCTGGAATTAGTTCTATTGATAAGTCAATGTCCCTCCTAGGAGGCCATCCCAATATCTCCTTTGGAAATACATCTATGAACTCATGCAACACATAGTGGTATTCTAGTTTTAGATTGTTGTTCTATGTTAAATTTAACACTTGTATAACATACATGGGACAACCTTTTCTGCTATCCCTCTTGAGATATAACATTGCTATCTATCTTACAAATACATGCTTATGGATACCTTGTAGCACCCTCTTGTTTCCCTTTTCATCGTCATAGTCCAAACTTTTATTGAAATAGTCTAGTTTTACTTTGTGAGAAGCCAACCAATCCATGCCTGTCAACATGTCAAATGACCCCAAAGGAAGTAGGTTTAGGGCGGCTTGGGTATATAGCTGCATTTTTAACTCTACCAACTTGGGTGTGCTCATTTTATAAGGAACCTTTACTGTAGGTACTTCTCTTATAATTAGTTCTATTGATAAGTCAATGTACCTCCTAGGAGGCCATCCTGGTATCTCCTTTGGAAATACATCTCTAAACTCATGCAACACATAGTGGTATTATATTTTTAGCTTGTTGTTCTATGTTGAATTTAACACTTGTATAGCATACATGGAATAACCTTTTCTGCTATCCCTCTTAAGCTATAACTCTGTTATCTGTCTTACAAATACATGCTTCTGGATACCTTGTAGCACCCTCTTTTTTCCCTTGTCATCTTCACAATCCAAAGTTTTATTGAAATAGTCTAGTTTTACTTTGTGAGAAGCCAACCAATCTATGCATGTCAACATGTCAAATGACCCCAAAGAAAGTAGGTTTAGGGCTGCTTGGGTATGTAGCTGCATTTGTAATTCTACCAACTTGGTGTGCTCATTCTATAAGGAACCTTTACTGAAGATACTTCTCCTAGAATTAGTTATATTTATAAGTCAATTTCCCTCATAGGAGGCCATACTGTTATCTCCTATGGAAAAAAATCTCTGAACTCATGCAACACATAATGGTATTCTATTTTTAGCTTGCTATTCTATATTGAATTTAACACATGTATAACATACATGGGACACCATTTTATTCTATCCCTCTTTATCTATAACATTGTTATCTATATTACAAATACATGCTTATGGATACTTTGCAACACCCTCTTGTTTCCCTTGTCATCCTCAGAGTCCAAAGTTTTATTGAAATAGTCTAGTTTTACTTTGTGAGAATCCAAGCAATCCATGCTTGTCAACATGTCAAATGACCCTAAAGGAAGTAGGTTTAGGGCTTCTTGGGTATGTAGTCCATTCATTTCAAATGGGTAGGCTTCAATCATTTCAGATACCTTCCTTTCGGTCCCTATGGCTAGTTGGACAAACCATGATTTTGCATGCTTCCTTTTCTATAGAAAACACATTTAAACAAATTGGGGTGAGATATAACTAAGGTTAGAACCACGATCAATCAAAATATAAATAGGCTACTTGGAAATTATACCTTCCAATTCCACCACAGAGGCTTGGTGGTTTTCTTGTCGATTCTCAACAACTGCATAAATCCTCAACACACTTCTGGCCACATCATTAATTGTAGTAGCCTATTGAACATGGTAGAAAATTTTGCTTCCATGTTGTCTATGGGGGAAATCTCTTAACAGATGTTCCTTGACACACTTCTTCTGCTTTTCTTTCTCATTTTCTTGTTCCGTTGGCCTATTCCCACTATGAGATAGAAAGTTGTTTCGATGTACACTTATGCTCAGATGGACGAATTGTGTACTTCTTTTTGGATTCTTATATTGGGATGGTTTGAATCCATTCTTCTAAAATATAGGTTTATCCTTTTTCTTCCAATCCTTAAGAGTCTCCTACCTATGCTTGGATTGGTCATAACAACACTTAGCCTTCCTAATGCTAATCTCCAAGGTCTTATGCTTATCAAATTCGATTATGTCCTGATAGGAATGTGGAAATCCACTAAGGAAACATTTTATCCTCATTGTTTCCTCCTTTAAGTAAGGCACATACCTCAACATCTCGAAGAATCTCTTGGAATAAAAAATCATGGCGAGATGTCCTAACTTATGCTGATGGAATTATTTAATATTGTCATCAAAATAATTCTCTCATAGAGGTTCTCCCACCATATGGAAGCTCCTCCATTCATATTGAAAATGGCTATTTTTTCCTTTGTATTTTCTGAGTAATTATGCACTCGAAAATACTTCTTTAATCCTAACAACCAAGATTCATAGTTTTCTCCTTTCTTGATTTCTCCATGAAATCTAGTTGATTTGAATTCTTCTATTAGAGAAATTTGCGAGTCTCTTATTTTTCTTCTTGGGAACACTTGAATCAATGTCACTATTGGACAATTCCTCTGTGGTGGTATTTCTACTAGATGACTTTGTATAAGTATCCCCACTAGTTCTTTTCCTCATACTATCTCGAGGTATTTTCTTGGACAAACTTCTTCTCTCATTACTACGAGATGGTCTTTTCTTATATGTATTGGAAGGACTCTTCAATCTCTCTGATTGCTATAGTCTTGCATTACTATTGGTTGCACCTTGCTATAATTGATTTTGAATCTTGGACAAAATCTATAACAACACTACATTTAATTATGTCTTCTCTTCATCAGCTCTCATGAGCCTTTCATTTTCTTCCTTCAATCTTCTTATTGTGGCTAGCAAATTTGGAGGGGTTTCTTTGGCCCTCCTACCATCATACTCTTCATCTATGAAATGAGAGTTTTCTTCCACCCTGACTAACACCATTTAGTTTTCAACATATTCTATGTGGTGAAGAAACACAAATTTATTAGTAACTTACATCAATCTATTTAAACAATCCTTACATCAATCTATTGATAAATTGATGTTCGGTACCCTGGGGCATTAAAATAACTCCCAAGCTTAACGTGAAATATATACGACTGAGATCATATCACCCATACATCCAACGAATGACACTTAAGGACATTGAGGAAATGTATAAGCTGGATAGGGCCACTATTACATATTGGAAAAATTTCGACGTTCTATTTGGGACGTTATGGAAAAAATTGGCCATACTATCGAAAAATAGAGGAAGTTTTAAATATTTTTCTCCATATTGCCCGATAATGTTTCTCTTGCGACGTACTAAAAACACATGTATCTCTTATGACGAAGATAGGAAGACGTCACTCTTGCAACGACATTGCATTTTCATCTCTCTTACGACGTTGGTAAAATAGTCGTCACACTTGTGACGTTATGGAAACTAGGTTTTCCCCATCCCAACAGTCACCTAGTATTTGACCAAGTCAAATTTGACTTGGTAAACTATCGTCAGAATTGTGACGTTATAAAATCTATAAATATGCTACATTTTACGGATGTTGCGACAAGTTTTCTATAATAATGACACTTCAAAAAGGGTATAATCCGGTCTTCTTCGCGAACAAAAAACAGGTAATTTTTTCAGCATATGTCTGTGGGGAAGAATGTCAGAAAACATTAGAGGTGGGAAAAAAATTAAAGAGGGTGAAAAGGGTGAAGGTAAATGTTATTTCCCTTGCAAAAATTGTTGTACTAGACATCCCAAAAGAGTTTTAATAATAACAGCTAAAAAACATTGCAGAAAATATGAGCACATGGACGGGGGATCAAATGAATATCGTCCCATGGTAATTAACTATATATACATTCATTATTTGTTTTAATATTTATTGTATTCTCAAACGTTTATATTTTTTTATACATGCACTAATTTTTCATTATTGTTTGTAATTATAAAGTTAGATTTCCCCCCTAACTTTATGCACAAAGCACCAAGTAGTAGCAGAAATAATGTTGTAGTACAAGATGAAGAACTTGAAGCAGATAATGAAGATCAAGTTAATGATCCCACATAAGTAGATGAAAATAACAACATAGTTCAAGATGATGGGACAGTTCAAATGATACAAGACTTTGATTGCTGAGATTTTTGTGGTGAGGAGTGTTTTCAGGAAAAATCGAAAAAACCACAGTACTATCAATTGAATGTCGACGTTTCAGATCCATATCAGGATCCATCATCAGGAGAAGAAGCCTGGGATAAATTGTGAGAAGAGATGGTTATAAATATCTAAGTTAGGCGGGGAAATTCAATGTTGGCTAGAGTCTTTAGGTGAAAGTTTTAGATTATGTTTATTTAGTTTAGTTAAATTTATGGTTTTTTAAAAGATTCAAATTTTATTTAAAAAAAAATTAATTTAAAATTCTTTATTAAGATATTTTAAATTTTGTTTTGTAATCATCAATTTGAGTGTGTTTTTTAATAAGTTTGATTAGATTTTAAGTGTTAAAATATTTATAATTATTAGTTTTTTTTTTTATAGAAAACCCTATTCTAATTAATTTAATGGTGTTTTTAAGAAATTATGAGGTTAATTGATTAATAAATTAACCAGTGTTATTCAAGGTTTTGTTTTTAGAAAAGAAGGTTCTTTTGTATTAATTAGAAAGAAAAGGTTATTATGAGGTTGTTTTTATTTAATAGGTAAAGGTAGATTTTTAAGTGTTTTTAATTAATTTTTTTTAATTAAAAACTATAAATTTATTAGTTTTGTTTTATTTAAGAAAACCCTAAAAATATTTTAAGGTGTTTATAAATAAGTTGAATATTCTTTAAAAAGAATAAAGGAGAATTATTTCATGGTTCTAAATGTTTATGAGTGAAAATTAAGTTGTCTTAATAGATGCAGTTGTATTAGGTTTTGATTAGTGTTATTAGGTTTAGGGTTTGTTAATATTATTTTGTTGGTGTTATTAATTAATTAATAAATTTTGTTACTAAGGTAGAGTTATTTATCTATTTTTCTCTTATTTTTATGAATCAAGGGGATCCAGTTTTCACTTAAATCTAGGCCATTGTCTCTGTTTAGTTTTCTTGGGTGCTTATGGATTTTGATTGCTTCTCTAATCTATCGTTTAAAGAGGTGTTCTTCTTTGGCCAAAATTTTGGTGTCTTCTAGGCGAACACAATGTTTACTTTTAAGGGAGTGTTTTGCTAAGGCATAGGTACGAATGCGTTCATTATTTATGTCATCTCCATGTTCTTTGATCCTAATATGGAAGGAGCGACCAGTTTCACCGATGTAGCATTCTCCGCAGGAGCATTCTATTTTGTAAATTCCTTTATCTCTGTGAGTGTCAGGTTTGTCTTTAATGGATCTCATATTTTGTTTGATGGTTTCATGTGGTTTGAAGGAGGTCTTGATATCTTTATTGCTAAGGATATTTGCAATATTTTCGGTAACGCCTTGGATGTAAGGTAGGTAGGATTTTCTATTGGGGTTGTGGTCTTCTAGGGGGTTAGGGTTTTTGTCAGTTTTTTCTAGGGCTTTATTTATTGCATTCTTGATGTCTTTATGTTTATAAACTATGTTTTTAAAGACAACTAAGAGGTGGTATTTCTCTTGTTCTAGGTGTATCTCATTAAAGATTCTTATGGCTCTTGTGGCTAAAGTTTTTAGGACACCTAGTTTCTGGTTAGGGTGGTGATGGGAGTTGGCATGGAGATAGTTTTCAGTGTGGGTATTTTTTCTATAAACCACATGTCCTAGATTCCCATCACTTTTCCTATTGATTAGAATGTCTAGAAATGGGATGCTACCATTTTCTTCGAGCTTCATAGTGAATTTTATTTCTTCTGAGATGTTGTTTAGGTGTTAAAAGAAATGTTGTAATTCCTCTCTCCCATAGGGCTAGAGTACATTAGTGTCATCGACGTATCTCTTCCACCTTGTTGGTTTCAGGGGAAAAGATTCTAGGGTTTTCCTTTCAAAGTTTTCCATGAAAATATTGGCAACAATGGGAGATAATGGGGATCCCATTGCTACTCTGCTAGTTTTTTCATAGAATTCACCGTTGTAACTGAAGAACGTGGAGCAGAGACAAACCTTATCTAGTTTAGCTATTTTTGGATCAGTTAATTCTTTTATAATGTGGATGGCTTCATCTAGGGGGATTTTTGTGAAAAGGGAGACTACATCAAACCTTATGAGGGTGTCCTGAGGTTTTAGTTTTTCATTTTTAATGATTTTTATAAATTCATTAGAGTCTTTAATGAAGGAGTCTGTGTGGCCTACTAAGGGGCTAAGAATTTTGGCTACATGTTTGTCTAGTTCATAGGTTGGTGAGCCTATGGTGTTCACTATGGGTCTAAGAGGAATCTATTTTTTGTGGATTTTTGGTAGACCGTATATTCTGGGGGTAATCTCGTTATTGGGGGTTAAACGTTTTTTGGTTCTTTCATCAAGGTTTGAGTCATTGATGGATTTATTCACTTGTCTTATAATCTTCTTAATGGGGTTGTTGGGATCATGGGGGATCCAAGACTTATTCGGTCATCCAGATGAGGATCATCGGGGTAGTAGTGAAGGTATTTATGATGAAGCTCTGATTGAAAAGGAAAATAAACCACTTTATAAAGGGTCAAGATAAAATCTTATCTCCACTACATTGTTGTTGGTGAACTTAAAAGTTACGAATCATTTTCCGAACACTTATATGACACAGATACTAAGGTATGTAAGATGTTTCATCACATCTACATAAAGGTTGGATTTTCCTCACTTTTTTAGTGTTAATTAATGTGTAAAATAAAAATGAAATATTTACAATTGTTATTCTTTAGATTAACTATTTAATTTTTATATTTTATATTGTTAGGTGAATTTTTGTTGCCTTCGTTAAATATTTTACCTCGCACATATGGATATTTACATGCCATTATGAAAGAAATTGGAATGGAGTATCAAAGTATAGATGCATGTCTTGATGACCATATTATATATTATGGACAACATGCGTAAAAAATATAATGTTTGGTATGTGGTATCAGTAGATATCGAACTGATCAAGTAACAAAAATGGTCCCTCGAAAGGTTCTCTGACATATTCCCATAATTCCACGTTTGCAGCGACTGTTCAGGTCCCAAAGAATAGCACAATTTATAGATTACCATACACGAAAGAGAATTGAAGATGGCGTTCTTTGAATGGCTACAGATGGTTATGCATTTAAGGAAATTGATGCAAAATGGCCAAAATTTACAAATCAAACTCGTAATGTTAGGCTTTCATTGGAAAATGACGATGTTAATCCATTTGGAGAGCTTCGGTCTGTTTACTCAGTGTGGCCTATTTTTTTTTTATCAACAATAAAATTCCTCCTTGGATGTCAATAAAGAGGGAGCACATAATGTTGACAATGATTATTCCAGGTATTTGTTTACATTAATTTTTTGAATTTAAATTTTTCATTTTTCTCATTTTTTGCATAACATTTCTTATTTATTTATTTACGTATATATACATACCATGGTAGTAATTTCATGTAATTTCAAACAATTAGGTAAGTACCAAGTTAAATATATGAATGTGTATATCTAGCCTCTTATCGACGAGCTACTAAAGTTATGGGAGGGAATCACTATATATGACATTTGTAAACCAATTGGGCAGAAGAGATTTCAATGTCGTGGAATAATTTTATGGACATTTCATGATGCCCCAGGACTAACACATTTTTTTTGTATGTAACATTCCATATTGCATGCTTGAGTATTATATAATTAAATGAATATATCATGCATGTTGTTTAAATAATCATTTCATATATTAATAATTCACATTAATCCATCTGTTGTAGGTCTTCAAACAAAGGGTAAATTTTCATGTCCAGTTTGTGGTCCTAAGATGAAATATTTTCGGTCAAAAAGTTTAGGAAAGGAGGTGTTTGACGAGTATAGACACTTCCTCTCTAAGAACCATAAGTATCGTACTGCAAAAAAATATATTTTCAATGGGAAACAAGAGTCTGGATTAAAACCACAAAGAATGACACCTCGCCTATGGAAGTTGGCATATGACATAATTAATCCTCGAGGTATGCATTTTGTTTATGTATCATAAATGGAATCATGTTTTGAAATTTTATTTTAATTATTCATTTTATTTTACTGCATTTGATAAATAGTGTTTTGATTTTTTTTTTTTATGTTTCATCAATGCCATTGTCGTGAAGGTAGTAATAATGGGCTTCCATGAGGAATGAAATGTTATCCCACTCAATTCATGAGGTTTCCTTACTATAAGGACATAAAAATAGTTCATTTATTTGATACAATGCATATCGGGAAGAATGTGATAGAAATATTATGGTGAATCATAGATGGCAGGAGGGATAAAGAAAAACTTGTCAAAATTTGTAATGACCTTCGAGAATCCAATAATGCAATGCAAAGTGTTATGCGATCAAATAACGATGGAGACAAAAATAACCTTCCATGGTTATTAATAGAGTAGAAAAACAATGGTGTAAAAGAGGTCATTCAAAAAATTAAATTTCCCATAGGTTTTTGTTCAAACATAAAGACTATCTTAACGAAGAAAGGTGAATTTGGTGGGGTAAAAACACATGATTGGCATATATTCATTAAGGTAATTAATCATTTTAGTATTCATATTTATATATTGGTTGTATACATTTTTTGAGATTTTTATTTTTTTGTCTAGTTTTGAACAAGTAACGATTCATTTTTATTGTTACAATATGTTCTATCTCTATCTCTCCCAAACGTCTTTAACAACAACATCAAACAAGTTATATAAGATCTTGGAAAATACATGAGGTAAGTAGCTGCAATATATATGCAAAAACAAATTTCAATTTTTTGTTGTACTTAATGACATGTGTTTTACTTGTAATGTAATATGTATTTATATGTTTTGTTGAAACATGTTATTTTCTTGCATCATGATCTGCAGATGGTTGTCATTGAAATAATTCCATGAAGATGATATAAAGTATTGGAAGAGAGAAATTCGTCAGCTAATGTGTGAAATGCAGAAGTTTCTACCTCCAACATATTTCAATGCATAATAACACTACCTGATACACCAAGTTGAGGAGATTGAAATGTGTAAACTTGTACACACAAGGTCAATGTGGATGGTGGAGAGGCACTTGAAATCATTGAAGGCTTTGGTTAGACAAAGAGAACTTCCTGAGGGTTCTATGGTGGAGGGATATATGGTATATGAATCCATGGTGTATATTAGTCAGTATCTTCCTAAATTAGCAGCGCAAGCTATGCATGAAGTGAATTGCATTTGGGATGTGAACTCCATGAAATTTTTTGAAAGGGAGGAGTTGTTGGGGAAAGGTACAATGAAGAAAGTGAGAGGTAATTAAATTGTGGATATTTTTAATAAATATAATTTTTTCATTCTTTTGTGTATATGATCATAATCATTTAATATTTATTCTTTCATCATTTATTAATATTTACCATGGTTATAACTAATATTTAATATTGGTGAATTGTGATTTTTTGATCGGTCAGTTTCTCAAGATTGGGATGCACTACATTTATACATTGAAAATAATACTGACTGGATGAAGGTATGGATTGATAGATGTAAAGAACCTCATCGCGGTAGGTTATCATGGAAATAAATGTTTGAATTGCTTAGAGAAGCTCGTTGTAAAGGAGATTCCGATGTTATGCAGAGGGAAATAGATTTAACATATTGTTTGACAGATGGAAAGGCAAGAAAATTCACCCATTTTATTCAGTTATTTTATATTATATTAATGTGATCGTAGGTGTTTTTTTTTTCATATTATACTTTCCAAGTTATATAAATTTGTTTATTATTAATTGACAATGCATCTTTTACATGTCTGGAATATTCCAGTTGGAACACCACAAGGTTATGTGGTGCAATGGTCGTAAATTTCGCATCAAACAGTTGGATGAAACTAGGAAAACTTTTGATAGTGGGATAACTGCAGTATTCTAGGTCACTAAGGTTTCCTCTAGGAGTGATAATCATCCTCGAGAATATGAAAATAGATACTATGGGTTTTTGAGTGATATAATTGAGTGTGCCTTTAATTCCTTCAAATTAGTTTTGTTCGATGTCAAATGGTATAGGTTACTAATGCATGAACATGATGAGGAAAGAACCATTATTCAACATGAAAATGAATTTCCAATGATTAAAACACGAGTTTTTGAAAAACAAAATGATCGCTATGTTTTTCCAATTCAATGTGAACAAGTCTTTTACTCAAAGGTTCCAGGTAAGAGGGATTGGTCATTTGTTGTTAGATATGATCCAAGAGGAAGGACAATAAAGTATACTATAGATGAAGAAGATGATATTGAAGAAGAAGATGATGTAGAGATAGAGAAAGAAGAATATGGGTCGACAGATGAAGAAGACAGAGAAGATGAACCAGGCATAGGAGACAGACGTTGATACAAATGTTGAGTTGGATGATTAAGAAGAAGATACAGAAGAAGGATGATACAAATGTTGCATTGGTCGATGAGGTACATAACTAGATATTTTAATTTGTATGAATTATTCTCTTTAAATAATTTTTTTTGTGGGTCAATTACATGTTTTTAAGTTCTGTTTCATTTTTGTTTTGGTAGTTTCTATGCATGAATACTTTGTTTCTTGATTGTTTTCTATTTTATAGATTGGGTATTGGGGAATTGAGAGTGATGTGAGGGGGG
>ML820705.1:62113-72442 GCA_009831015.1 Picea engelmannii
AGTATCATGATGGGTGTTATGATATCCTTAAGTATTATGTGGGTTCAATGGAAGAAATTTGTGATGGGTGTATTGGAAGTTTCATGTTAAATTTCAAGATAGTTCCGACAACAATTCTATAGAAGGGAATGATGAATGATGAAGATGAGAGGTTCAACATGATGAACATGTTGAAAGACTGGTTGTTGTCATTGATGTCAACCCTAGTCATGGGTTTTGGACCGCAAGATTGATAAAGGTATTTGGACATGAAGGAAAATTCACATGCATATACAACACCCATGAATGGATAGCATACATCATGTTGTTTCCGGTGGTATGTGGTGCTGAAAAGTCAACAAGAAACATGTGTCTAATTTACTTTTCCCTTAAATAAATTGGACAATAAATATTAATCTATTATTTCATTTATAACTGAGTGAGTTGGAGTTATAAGAAAATTATAAGTGTAGTTAAGTGAGTTAAGATCAGTTGTACTAGTTGTAACTAAACATGCACTAGTGAGAGTTCAGTAAATTAGTGAACTCACATGCAACTGAAGATTCACCACGGTTAACTACATGCATGTCAGATCCAGTGGAGACCCAGTTGAGATAAAAGGTGAAAGGGACAGTTTGGCTATCAATTGTGATTTGATCACACGTGCAGTGGATATGCTTATGAGCATGTGCAAACTAGGAAATTCGTTAATGATCATTGTGAGAATTCTAATTGCAGAGATTGTGTAGAGGAGGCAGGTTGTCTGGACACAGAGAATTGGCACATGTATTTTCTAATTTGTGTGTGACAGTGTGAGACGATTGTATTGTACTCAGAGCTCTTGGATTAGAGTTTTGTATGAGATTGTTTCATGATTCATGATATACATAATATATGATAGTGGGGTTTTTAGCTTTACGCTTTCCCGGTAAAAAATTATGTGTTATGTGTTCTTGATATTTCCCTTTGTGATTATGGTTGTGATCGTGGTTTAATTTTCCGCAAGAATAATAGTAGAAGCGATTTTGTATTTAACAGTGGTGTATAATTGTTAGATCAGGAGAATCACAGGAAATACTTAATTTGTATTGAAATTTCTACATGGTATCCAAGCCTCGGAGGCCACGAAGCTACGGAAGTGAGGTGTGAACATAATTTCATTCTTGCAGGTCTTGTCTCTAGTAGGGTGTTAACTTTAGTACTGTAGACTACACACAGCTCTCAAAGCAAAAATTCTCGCACCCTAGTCAAAGGAGAGGTGCGACCTTCAAGGTGATTCTCGTAGGCTGTTTAAGGGAGAAGTGTGAACTCCCCTCACCCTACAGTGAAGTACAGTGTGAACTTCCCCAGAAGGTTCATAGGCTATACACTAGCAGGGTGGGAACTTCCTCAGAGAGTTCGCAGGCTAGACATTGGCAGCGTGTGAACTTCTCTCAGGCTACTCTTAAGTGGGGTGCAAACCTCCTAGGGAAGAGGGATTGTAGCAGTTTAGTTTTGGTGGTTGGATAACATTCGAATTTGCAGGATTTTCTTGGTGCGACAGTTGATTCAAGATCAAAAATGTCTTTCAATGGCTTGAGGTTGGAGTATGCACTCGAGGGCATCTCAAAATACATTGCTTGGAAGGACAATATGGAAGCAGTACTTGAAGACAATAGCTTGAAGGATTACATTGACAAAGATGTTCCTAAGCCAGATGCGATAGACACTGCAAATCTTGATGCATGGAAAAAGAAAGTGGCAAAGACGAGAAGGATTCTATTGGAGGGAGTACGAGACCACATTGTCTCAAGTCTCCATGGGAAAACCACACGACATGCAATGTGGAAGGTTTTGATGGATCTGTTCCAAAAAAACAACGACCATAGGAAATTGGCGCTCAAAGATAAACTCAGGAAGATCAAGATGGAGAAGGGCGGCACCATTCCAAAATATCTCACGAAGTTTGTCCAATGTCGGGATGAGCTTGGAAGTGTGGGAATAACAGTCGCTGATGATGATTTGGTGAGCTTGGCTCTCCTAGGAATTTCCAAGAGTTGGCACAGTTATCAAGACTCTGTCAATGGAAGGGAAAAATTTCCAGATTGGGAATGACTATGGTCGAATCTAGTGCAAGAGGAGTTCAGGCGGAACACCATAGATGGATCTTCATCAAAGCATGATGATGAAGAGGATTTTTCCTTGAATGCCAAGGCAAGGAAAGGGAAAGGGAAGAAATTCCATCCAAAATCTGAGTCTAAAGTCAAGAAGATGGATTTGTCCAAAGTGAAGTGTTTTCACTATCACGAACATGGGCATCTTGCTACTAACTGTCCACATAAGAGGAAGAACAAGACGGTTGTTGGATCTGCAACTGGTGAGGCTCTTGTCTCACAATTTGAACTTGACTTCTCTTTGATTGCATGCATGGCTTCAAGTGCATCGGGATTGATGCGGTATTTGTATAGTGGCGCTTCCTTCCATATGACGGGAGATAAAGAGTCTTTCATTGACTTGGAGGAGAAAGATCTCAGAATGAATATAGAGATGGGAGATGATGGACGATACAGTGCAACTGATATTGGTTCCATTACCTTTTAGAGGGAGTCAGGTAAACCATTTCAATTGAAAAATGTTATGCATGTTCCAGGTCTAAAGAAAAACTTGGTCTCAGTCCCAATGTTGGAGGACAGAGGCTATGATGTTGTTTTTATCAGTGGTAAAGCCTACCTGCGACATAAAGCAATGGGTCAAGTCAAGAAGATATGGATTTGAGTTAAGAATCTATACATGTTGGAGGTAGATGGCTACGGTGCCATGATAGGAAAGGCAGAAAAAGTGGTGAGCCGGGATGAGGGTGAATTATGGCACAGGCGATTGGGCCATCTTCATCATGGAGCCTTGAAGATCATGCAACAAATATCTACTGGACTTCCAAGGGGAACACTTTCTCAGTTAGATCAATGCAAGGGGTGCACCCTGGGGAAGTATGTAAAGCCCATCGTTCATGAAAAGGAGAACCGTGCTTCGGTGATCCTGGAGAGAATTCACACAGACGTGTGTGGACCATTCTCAGTTGCTTCAACAACAAAACATAGGTATTATGTTATTTTTGTTGATGACGTTTCTCATAAATGATGGATATTCTTCATGCAGAATAAGGATCAAACATTCTCAAAGTTTTGTGAGTTTAAAGCATTGGTGGAGAAAGAGTCGGGGAAGCAAGTGAAGGCTCTAAGGAGTGATAATGGTGGAGAATACATCTCTAATGAATTCAAAGACTTCTGCAGCAGAGAAGGAATTCAAAGAGAACTCATAGCGCCTCATAACCCATAGCAAAATGGGGTGACAGAGAGAAAGAACAGAATGATCATGGGTACAACACAAGCGATGTTGCATGATCAGAGCCTACCAATTCATTTGTGGGTAGAAGCATGCAATACTGTGGTTTATGTGCAGAACCGTTGTCCTCATAGAGTACTTGGCATGAGTACACCTGAAGAAGATTTTATTGGTAAGAAACCTGATGTTTCTCATTTTAAAAATTCTGGCTCATCTGTTTATGTACATGTGACCAAGGATTCCAAGAAGAAGCCGGAACCGACTGCTGAAGTTGGGATATTTGTGGGGTACTCAGAAACAACCCATAATTATCATGTGTATTTGTCGAACAGTAAGATGATTGTTATGTGACAGGATATAAAATTCGATGAAAGGAAATCCATGCAGTTGTCGCCTGAGAGGGATCTAGACTTGCATGCAGAAGAGGAACTGTTGGTTCCCAAAGATGAGTCTCAAGATGTGTATCAACCACATGAGGAGGTTCACGGAGTGGAGGAAACCACTCAAGTAGATCCATCCATTAGAAATGGCAGAAAGCGTACCACAAAAGCTGACAGATTGAGACTAGATGCTGCACAAAATGTAGGAGCCCCTACTTCACAGTGCAGACAGATACAATCTCCTGATCAATTTGCTGGATACATGGATTTCATGAGAAAATTTATTGTGACTAAACCATATTCCTTTCAGGAAGTAGTGAAGGACCCCACTTGGGTTGATTCTATGGTAGAGGAGTATGACTCCATTGTCAAAAACAGTGCATGGGAAATTGTCCCAAGACCGGTCAATAAATCAGTGGTAGGTTCGAGATGGATCTACAAGGTAAAGAAAGTTATTGATGGGAGTCTGGAGAAATACAAGGCCAGGTTTGTGGCCTGAGGCTTCTCACAGATCGAGGGGATAGATTATGATGAGACCTTTGCACCTGTCACAAGGTACTCTTCCATAAGATCCATCCTTGCACTCTCAACACAGATGGGATGGCGCATTCATCAGATGGATGTAAAAACTATGTTCCTTAACAGGATCATTGAGGAAGAAGTGTACATTGAACAACCAGAAGGTTTTGAGACCTTTGATAGGGAGTCACATGTGTGCAGACTCAAGAGAGCATTGTATGGGCTGAAGCAAGCACCCTGTTCTTGGTACACTCGGATAGACAACTATTTCACTGGATTGGGCTTCACCAAAAGTGAAGTCGATGAAAACCTATACCAAATTGTGGTGGAGGGTAAGATTTTGATGATTGTTCTTTATGTTGATGATTTAATACTGAATGGTGATGAGCAACTGATACACTCATGCAAGGAGGACCTTGCAAAGGAGTTCGAGATGAAGGATTTGGGCCTTCTTCATTATTTCCTTGGATTGGAAATATGGCAACGAGATGGTGAACTTTTTGTGTATCAAGGAAAGTATGTAAGGGAGATACTGGGTAAGTTTCACATGGAGCGCTGCAATTCCAGGAAACTGGAGGAAAGAGGATGCTACTTTTGGAGAGGTAGTGGATGCTACTGTCTATCGACTGTTAATGGGTTTGCTAATGTATTTAGTGGACACGAGACTAGACATTTGCTATGTGGTTAACCAACTAAGTCAAGTGATGTTTAAGCCTACCAAACTCTTTTGGAAGGCAAGTAAGCATGTCCTGAGATATCTGAAGGGCACATATGAGTATGGATTATGGTACAGAAAGATGGATGAGGTGAAGTTGCATGGCTTCACGGATGCAGATTGGGAGGGCAGCCCAATGGACAGAAAGAGCACATCAGGGGGGATCTCTAGTATCATATCTACAGTTGTTTCTTGGTACAGTAGGAAACAGAGATCAGTGGCACTTAGTTCAGTGGAAGCAGAATACAATGTATCTATTCAAGTTGCATGTGAGGCTATCTGGATGAGAAAGATCTTGATTGGTTTGTTTGGTTCTCATTTAGATTTGATAGTGATTTATTGTGATAACCTGAGTTGCATTAAACTCTCAATTATTCCTGTGTTTCATGACAAATCTAAGCATATAGATATTCGGTATCATCATCTCAGAGATTGTGTGCAGTGGAAGATCATGTTGCTTCAATACATTCCTATGGAAGATCAGGTTGCAGACATTCTAATGAAGGCGCTCACCAGGAGAAAATTCAAATATCATAGAGACAGGATTGGGGTGAAGGATAATCTCTTTCTTGTTGAGAGGGAGTGTTGAAAAGTCAACAAGAAACATGTGTCTAATTTACTTTTCCCTTAAATAAATTGGACAATAAATATTAATCTATTATTTCATTCATAACTGAGTGAGTTGGAGTTATGACAAAATTATAAGTGTAGTTAAGTGAGTTAAGATCAGTTGTACTAGTTGTAACTAAACATGCACTAGTGAGAGTTCAGTAAATCAGTGAACTCACATGCAACTGAAGATTCACCACAATTAACTACATGCATCTCAGATCCAATGGAGACCCAGTTGAGATAACAAGTGAAAGGGACAGTTTGGATATCAGTTGTGATTTGATCACACATGCAGTGGATATGCTTATGAGCATGTGAAAACTAGGCAATTCGTTAATGATCATTGTGAGAATTCTAATTGCAGATATTTTGCAGAGGAGGCAGGTTGTCTGGACACGGAGAATTGGCACATGTATTTGCTAATTTGTGTATGACAGTGTGAGACGATTGTATTGTACTGAGAGCTCTTGGATTAGAGTTCTGTATGAGATTGTTTCATGATTCATGATATACATAATATATGATAGTGGGGTTTTTATCTTTACGCTTTCCCGGTAAAAAAATTTGTGTTATGTGTTCTTGATATTTCACTTAGTGATTATGGTTGTGATCGTGGTTTAATTTTCCGCTAGAATAATAGTAGAAGCGATTCTATATTTAACAGTGGTGTATAATTGTTAGATCAAGAGAATCACAGGAAATACTTAATTTGTATTGAAATTTCTACATGTGGCACATCATGTGGATCCTCATGGTTGAGGAGAAATGAATTTTTGAAGATGACAAAGTGAATTGAAGAAGGAAGTACATATAGGCCCTGAAGATAATTAAAGAAAAGAATTACAAAATAAGAAAGTGTTAGGTCGGCCCTAATGTTAAAATGAAGTGAAATAAATGGTATAAATAAACATCATTATACATTCATTTTGATACAAGTCGAATTTCAGAGGAAATAAGAAGTAAAGAAGGCCAAAATTCAAGGGAGGATGAAGTCTTTTGGTGATGTGTTCTAAGGTATGTTATTTTCAGGTCATCTTACCATTTTTTCTATAAAATTTTTTCTAGAACGATTCCGATGGTGAAATCTCTATGGTATTGAGAATACATATCAAGGTAACTTTGGTAAAAATTTCAGCTCTTGATTCGCTACAATTATGGAGATACACTCTGTGGAGGATAGGGTTTGTGACTAGTCCTGAAGCTAGTCAATAAACAGGTGTTCTGGGTAAAACAGTCATAACTTCTTCATAGAGAATCCAAATAATGTGGGAAAATTTTCATTGGAAATATTACGGACTGTAGTGTCTTGTGTACGAGGTTCATAATCGGATGTTAAATATTGAGTGTGGGGCATTCTATACAAGTTCGGTCTCCTAAATAGACCAGAATTGAATAAAGTCTACCATTCTTTCTATAACTTATTTTTGGGGAGGATTCAAGGAGTGAAACTTGGAGGATTTTCAGAGAATACATTGAGTAATATTTTATACAGGATCAGAGTACTCTAAGAATTGAAGAATTTTAGAAATTGAAGAAGTCTCGGGAAGCATTATCAGGTTCTATGTGATGATTGGTTCATGGTGATGATTTAATGTAAAGTTTTATTATCTATCATATATTCTTGGGTGGAAGGAAGGGGAAAGGATGGAGAGTTCAAATCTCTCTTGATATTGGAGGATTGTATCGTCCTCTTGGAGGTTTATCCCTCCCTTTACATTTGGAAGTTGTAGCTACCTTTGGAAGTCATTACTTCCCTTGAACAATAACTATTGATTATTTCTCATATATTGTGCATGGTGTATTGGTGTAACTCTTATACTATTGTTCATTGCTCATTGGATATAGTTGAATGGTTTAAGTATAAGTTGAAAAAGGTTTTAATTATACTTGATACTGATTCACCCCCCTCTTAGTATTAATAGAACATTGATGGAAATGTGGACAATCTCAAATATTATGTGGGGACATCATACATACTTGAGTCTTGAAACCCTCCCATACCGTCAAGGCATGTGTGTAGTCTAACCATGTCAAATTTCGATGCATACAGGCACATATTGAAGGAATTTCAACTTTGTCTAGCCCATTCACTTCTCACTATGTGGGGTTAGTGCATGACATTTGTAGTGGTTGAATTGAAGCTTCTGCAACATCAACTCGACTTGGTAATTCAGTAATTGAACCCTCCTTAAGTATTATGCAGGGACATCAAACATCCTTAAGCATCATGATGGGTGTTATGAGATCCTTTAGTATTATGCGGGTTCGGTGGAAGAAATTTGTGATGGGTGTATTGGAAGTTCCATGTCAAATTTCAAGATAGTTTTGACAACGATTCTATAGAAGGGAATGACGAATGATGACAATGAGAGGTGCATCATGATGAACGTTGATGCAAATGTGGATGATCTCAAATATTATGTGGGGACATCATACAGCCTTGAGTCTTGAAACCCTCCCATACCATCAAGGCATGTTTATAGTCTAACCATGTAAAATTTCGATGCATACAAGCAAATTGAATAAATTTCAACGTTGGCCCCATTCACTGCTCACTATGTGGAGTCGGTGCATGACATTTGTGGTGGGTGAATTGAAATTTTTGGGACATCAACTTGATTTGGTAATACAATAATCAAACCCTCCTTAAGTATTATGTGGAGACATCAAATATCCTTAAGTATCATGATGTCGGGTGTTATGAGATCCTTAAGTATTATGCGGGTTCGATGAAAGAAATTTGTGATGGGTGTATTGAAAGTTCCATGTCAAATTTCAAGATAGTTTTGGCATCGATTCTATAGAAGGGAATGGTGAATGATGACAATGAGAGGTGCAGCATGATGAACATTGATGCAAATGTGGACGATCTCAAAGATTATGTGGGGACATCATACATCCTTGAGTCTTGAAACCCCCCTTACCGTCAAGGCACGTGTCTAGTCTAACCATGTCAAATTTCAATGCATACAGGAACATTATGCAAGATATAGTCATCCAAAGTAGGAATCTATACATGAATGTTAAGACTATATAGTTATTACTTGTTGAAGTTCTTATATGACAATACAATCCAATTGAACCATTCCAAATTCTCGTGTAAGACTAGATTGGGGTGTCCATGTTCAAATTCCCCATCTCATAGATCTCTCCATATAAAGTTCATTTTTAAGAAAAATTTAAGATTGTATTTACCCATATGTGAAATGTTAAAATGTCATACTTTCCATGTCAAAATAGAGTTGCAAGAAAATTTTAATCCTCTCTAGATAAAACGATCCTAATACTAAGTTGTAAGAGTTGAAACCACCTTCTCCCTTTCTTCCCAAACTATTCGAATTATTGAAAAAGAACCACCAATCCTAAAATCACTTGAATCAACATTCACATCATTGAGGGTGAAAAGTCTATTTATTTTGGATCTAAGTTTTCATTTAACAATTATGTATTAGGTCAATATTTTTGCAGGTTCATCACTAATCATTGAACTCATTATCTGATTTCCTGACATGCTTCCTCCATGCATAATTATATTAGTTTTTATGAGGCCTTTGCCTTTTTTAGGCAAGGAAAATATGCTCCATGGAACCAATATTGACAATGCATGGTCCACCACATTTTTAGAGAATAAAAAACCTCTAAGCACTCAAGTTTCTATATGACTAATTTTGGAAGAAAAAAGAAACCAATAATTGTACATAATAAATCTGTATTTCTTGAATATTTTTTATATAGCCATGATTTTACTAAAAAAATGCATGTCTCTAAATAATGAACTATTAAGTTTTTGTTAAAATTTTTAAATCCTAGCAACATGGGAAGGAACAAAATGGGCTAGATGCTCATGACTCAATACTTTAGTTTTTTAAATTGACTTTGAAAAGGCCCATGATATGGTCAAGTTTCCCTTCATCCTAGTCACACTTAAGGCTCTTGACTTTGTCCCCTTGTTCCCTAGAGCCATGGAAAATATTCTTAGAAGCAATGATGTATCTCTCCATCAACATATATAAATAAGAAGAAGTAGGGTTAATCCATTATATTTGACAAGGATCTATGTTGGAACTTTAAATTTATCTGATGGTAATATAATCCTTGTTCTACTTGATCTTTCACATTATAGGTTAATGTTTTATTAAAGACATCCCTCTCCCTAAACAAGGAATCAAGTAGTTTGTCATTGAGAATTTTTCTAATGATTTATTTCTCACCATTAGAGAGGAATATAAATTAATGATCAATGCAATGGACTATATTTATATATTTTATTTATCCTACGAGTCCAAAATTCAATGGGACAAAACTCAATGTCACAAACTAGGCCCTCAAGACCTTCCTAGTTGGATCACATATTGGGATTGGATTTATTAGGCTTCCTTTTGTGTTTTAGGCATCCTCCAATTAGATGTGGTAGATTGTCATCCAAAGAGATAAAAAGAAAAATAAAAATTGGCACACTGAGCAAATGCCCATGGTTGCATTCATATTCTAAATATGAACTAAAATATTGGTTGTAACCTATGTCTATGACTGATACTCTCTTTCAGTTCCCTCAACTAGTCAGTTTCAGTACTTGGAGAAATCTATTTACATCATTTTTTGGGAAAGTATGGAGGGTGGTAAGAAATTCAAAAAGTAAATTGGAATTTTTGTTGCATGTTGAGGGTCTATATGGAAGTGCTCGTAATACACATCCAACCTAGAGGTTTTGTGCATCGAATGGATTATTAGAGTACTATAATAAAAAAGGTCTCGAACTATCGACGAAATATAAATTCTCATATTTGGTTTGTCTTTTACTGA
>ML820705.1:73716-95777 GCA_009831015.1 Picea engelmannii
TTTATAGCACCCAACTAAATTCTCCCTCAAATTTGAGATTCAAATTCCACCACTTGTCCTTTTGAAGCTTCCATGTTGTGATCATCAATACCACATAGCTGAATATGATTAGTCCACACATCCATTAAGTCAACCCTGATATTGTTAGTGTGGCAGTATGACACTTTCTAGTATTGTCATATGCACCTATAGTCTCTATTTAATATTCATGTCAATGTTTTGTCTTCACCCACTATGCATATGTGCCATCCTTGTCTCATCTTGAATGAACACCATGTAGGGAAATCTTGTTCTTTTAATCATATTTCATCCCATTTGTATTCCATGTCTCACCCCTTCAATTCTACATGTTTTTTTCTTGGACCTAAAACATTATAGAATTCGATTTTGGTATGAGGCCAAGTCAGTGGGAAGTGTTGCACAAATATACAACATAAGAATATCACTCCACCCATTCTAGTATTGGACCAAAAATATCATAAAACACATGTTTAAATCAAGTATTGGTGTTGGGGAAGAATACACGAAACACTGAGGAACATAAGGTTTGATATCTACCTAGACTCTTGAATCCAAAAACATTATGAAACATAATCATGCATTGTATCATGTTGAGCACCACCTCAATTTTTTTGTTGCATGTTCGATTGCTAAATTGAAAAATCACCATTTAGTTCTGTATAATATTTTGATTATGTCCTCTAGATATTATTCATCTGTCAGTGTAGGTTTATGGTTCACCAATGGATAAATTCTAACATGAATGTATGGTTCACCATATCCATAAGAAAATGATGGTTCCTTTTCCATCCCCATGCTAACATATTCACCTCATGCCTTCAACGATGCCTTTCATCTAGAATCAATTGCACATGCCCTCACTAATGTCACCTTACAATTAATATTAGTGCCTTCAATGGTTCCTTTTCAAAATATTGATAATATCACCTCACCATCATCAATGCCTTTGATGGTTTCTTTTAACATCATCACTTCATGTCACCTCATGATAATTACACCTCTAATGCTCTCACTAGTTGTAGGCTAGCATTTCCAAATTTCACCCTCCCTCATAATATTTGTTTCCTCTCACCTCTCTTTCCTTCACTAGTTCAACCCTATGGTGTTAATCTTAAGAGGGAATTTGAGGAAATAGGGCTTCATAATCTAGACCAAGGTGCAACAACATGTTTATGAAGAAGTGAAGATGTTGAAGATATGAACTACACCTATTCTTACACTACTATATGTTTCTCATCCTTTTGATATAGAAGATGATGCATATGACTATGGGATAGGTATTTTTTTGACACAACAATGTCATTCCATTGTTTTTTACTTATAGACATTCAATGATGGAATCCACAACTTTTGAAGCCATGATAGAGATATGTGCTCCATTTCTTAAGTAGTTCACTAGTGGAGACACTATGTATAGGGAAAATAAATTGTTATTCAATCTAACCATAAGCCACTACAGACCTAGAGAAAAATTGAGAACACACCACATCTGAAATGGAATTTCTTATAGAAATTCCAATTGGTTATCAAACATTTACATTGAAGAGATAAAAATGTAGGCTACTATTCGAATCGGCCACCAATAACATTTGCAGTGGTTCTTAACACAAAAAGGTGTGATATAGAACACTAGAAAGAGTTATACAATACACACATAAATTTTGTGAAATTTTATGCAACCAATCATTAAGGATGCCACACTACCTACACAAGACTTATTATTAATTTGGTTGATTTTCATATGAATAAAGATATTTTGTATTGATTTGATAGGATGTGCTCACTTGAAAGTGAACCTAGGGATTTGTTGATTTGGTAATCTCATTTCTTGAAGTTGGTTGGGCATTTTGTCACATCAAATATAGTTGCAACTTTACAACAACATTTTTATTCTCCATGTATGAGGCATGATGTTGAGCACCACCTCAATTTTTTTGTTGCATGTTCGATTGCTAAATTGAGAAATCACCATTTAGGTATGTATAATATTTTGATTATGTCCTCTAGGTATTATGGACCTGTCAGTGTAGGTTTATGGTTCACCAATGGATAAATTAAAACATGAATATATGGTTCACCAATGGATAAATTCTAACATGAATGTATGGTCTTTATCATTGATCTTAGTACATGTAAAGAAAGATTGCATCTTATTTAGAATTGTAGAACTACTAAATTGAAAATTGCATTTTGAAAATCATATCATTTATTGGTTATTGAAGTTAGGACTTTTCATTGTGTTCATATTCATTTATTTTAATTGTTGAGTCATAACATCATTAGTTTCATGACCACACCTTTTTGAGTAAGCAAGGCCACTAAAAGTAATGCTTATAATTTAAAATTGATTAGTAACGATTTTATTTTCTAGGGTGCACAAACTAGCTTAGGATTTAGAGCCTTGGAATAAGATTTTGTGAGTAAAATTATCCAAGGCTATTAAATAAAAATATGTGTATGACTAAGGAAGTGGAGAAATCGATTGTATAATCAATAATATTAGGAGGCTCTACTTACACCAGAGTTAAGCAGGAGTTTGTGGGAGGTTGGTTGAAGGGATATCCCCTCGATACCTTCTTAGCATCAGATATATTTATGGGGATTTATTTGTATATGGGGATCTTTCTAATACCTTTATCTTTGTGAGAGGTGATGATTTTGAGGTTTCGGGCTTTTTTACCTTGCCCATACGGTGGATCTAAATTATGACTATTCACCTGTGCATTGGTTATATCGTGGTTGGTTGCTGGACTTAGGTACCACATAGGTGTTGGCATGTTTACAGACAAGTGTGCTTGTCATTGATGGCAATATCAGAGTATGAAGCAATGGAAAAACAGGGACTATGTAAGCTCAAGAGGATAAGTGCAGAGGTGCACGCAGAGTGAAAGAGTGTGCTTGATCATTTGATGGAAAACAGGTAGGCAAGGAAGATCAGGGACAAATTGATCCGACTCCATTTCATAGTTTCGGATACCGAGAGGTGGAAGTGTCGAAACACTTCACCACAGGAGTCCCGGAATTGCGAAATGCCGAAATCCCGAAAGCAGGAGACAGTTTCGGAAATCGATAGTTGAAGTGTCGAAACACTTCACCACAGGAGTCTCGGAATCACGAAATGTGAAATGCCGAAATCCTAAAAGCAGGAGACAGTTTTGGAAACTGAGAGTTGAAGTGTCGAAAAACTTCACCACAGGAGTCCCAGAATCGTGAAATGTGAAATGCCAAAATCCTGAAAGCAGGAGATAGTTTCGAAAACTAGGAGTTGAAGTGTCGAAACACTTCACCACGGGATTCCCAGAAACGCGAAATGCGAAACACCAAAATCCTAAAATCAGGAGACAGTTTTGGATACCGGGATTTCGGATACCGGGAGTTGGGGATGTCAAGAACTCTTACTACAGGAGACCCAAAGTCACGAAATGCGAAATCGCGAAATAGCCTTAGCCGTCAGATCGAAGTTTGATCTGGACCATTGATCTGACTCCATTTTGGAGTTTCGGATACCGGGAGATGGAGGAGTCAAGTGTCGAGACTCCTCATCATAGGAATCCCAAATTTGCGAAGTGCGAAAAGCCGAAAAGATGATTTGACTCCATTTTGGAGTTTCGTAGACCAAGACTTGGAAGTGTTGAGAACATTCACATCAAGAATGTTGAAATCGCGATATGCAAAATTGCAAAGTGATCTGGGCTGATAGATCTAGGAGGAGAATGTGGCAGACCATGTGAGAAAGGACAGGTGGAATACTATGACATGTGGCATGATCAGACAACGACAAGTGTCAAGTTTATTTGGCATTTCAGGCCACTAGAAATCACAATTCTAAGTGACACATGACAGCCACTTGGGTCACGACACATCATCGAAGGACGCAAGACTGACCTCACTCCGAGAGTTTTTTCTTCGGGAGTTTTAACTCCATCGCTCCCCCAAAGTCCCGAAGGCTGAAGTTCTGGGGCAAAGGATAGTCTTCCGATCACCACGGATCGAGAACCGTTGATCTGGAGATCGAAGTGCTTGTGTGATTGGAGAGTGGTCATATTTCGATGGTCACATCGTCAAAGAACTTTAGAAGAGAGCTCGAAGCGGCAAGCTCCATTTCGGAGTTTTGGGGATCGGGACATGGAGCATAAAGAAATATTCACATCAAGGATGTCAAAATGCTGAGTTGTGAAATCGTGAAAGTGCTTTATGGATAAGTGCTCGGTCACTGATGGTGGTCACATCGTCGAAGAGCTGTAGAGAAAAGCTTGAAGCGACAATCTCCATTTTGGAGTTTCAAAGATCGTGACTTGGAGAGTCGAGATGCCTCACAACAAGATTGCCAAATTGTCGAAATGCCGAAATGCAAAACACGTTTTGGCTCAGTCTGTGGTCACAGCCATTGGTCACATAGGCGAAAGATGGAGGAAGGAGCTAGTGCAACCAAGCTCAATTTTGGAGTTTCAGGGATCAGTACATGAAGCCTAAATAAACCTTAACCACAGGAATCCCGAAATGCCGAAATGCAACAAGACGAATTAAATGCAAGACCCTACAAACTCCATCCAACGGTCCAGGTGAACTTGAATATGATCGGAGGGCTACTGTTGCAATTCATAGTGTAACTGCTAGAAACGACTGATGGTCTCTGCCAGAGGATGAGCTCGACGATGATGAAGAATATGAAGAGTCTCAATTGCCAGAGAGGCCAAGGAATTTCTGTTCTAAGACTTTTGCGATTATTGTTTTGTTCAGAGAGTGCTTTCGGATCCATCGATTATTTTCAAAAAGCGCTTTCCTGATGATGGACCACACTAGTTTGGTCCGAAACGTCGAAGAACATAAAACCTATGCGATGGATCCGAAAGCACTCTCTGAACAGGCCAAGGAATCTCGGCATAACACCCGATGATGATGGACGTGTGGGTTTAACTGCTAGAGAAGCTGAAGAGATTCTATGATGATCAGACAGAGCACTTGACATGGTGAGAGCACGCAGAAGCATGGTGCATATTGCATGCACAAGGAGCACAAAGTCTATAAGAATGCAGAACAAAGAAGAGATCGGGTTGTTGCTGTTGAGTGTGATTGACGTGTGAAGAAGGAGGCAGAACGCAACAACACAAATGCACAAAAGATATGTGGTGCATTGAATGGACATGGCACACAGAGCAGAAATGGGAGAATAACATAAGGCATAAGAGGAGTGTGCAGAAGACACTGATGCAAACAGAGCTGCGCAGTGTAGCAGATCAGTGATGAGACTGGTAAGTTTTTTAAAGAACTTTATATCACTGTAATAAGTGTTATTAGCAAAGATTTATATTTTAGGGTGGAAGGGAGGTGCTAGGGAGGACTGTTGTCCTCAGAGGTTCAAGTGGGTGCTTGAACACAGGGATTTGTAGCTTCCATCTGGTTTCATACAGAGAAACCAGGGTGGCAGGGTGGCGCAAGGGAGAACTATTGTTCTCTGGTGTACAGGTTGGTGCCTATGTGACTGGAAGTTGTTGCTTCCATCCAGTTGGAGCTGGAACATTTAGGGAGTTGGTGCTTCCTTCTAGTGGGTGCTAGAGAAACTAGGGAGTTGGTGCTTCCTTCTAGTAGGTGCTAGAGAAAATAGAGAGTTGGTGCTCTCAGAAAGTTGCAGCTTGCAATACAGAGGTTGTAGCCTCACAATGAGTTGGAGCTCATATGTATGATAATGCACAGAATGTAAAGATTACTTATCATATAAAGAAGAAGAGGTTTTTACCCTTTATGGGTTTCCTTAGGAAATATCTGTCTCTGTAGATTTCATATGTGACAATGATGATGAATGTTCTATTGCTTAATTTCCTACATTATTGTGATTGTCATTAAGTGCTCTTCAAAGAATTTAAAATAAGCATAATTGTTTAAGCACGGTAACAATTGATTCAGCCCCCCCCACCCCCTCCAGTTGTCCAACAATTGGTATCGGAGCTGACCCCTTTTATCTAAGGGTAGATCCTAGAGCTTAAACATGTCAAGCCATGAAGGAAATTCAACCAATAAGGCCCCTTTGTTCAATGGAACAAACTTTTCCTTCTGGAAAGTTAGAATGAGAACTTACATAATGGTTTCAGGTGCAGATGTCTGCGATGTGGTAGATACTGGTTATGTAAAGCCAGTTGTACTAGCTAATAAGGATGACAAGCTAGAATTTAGCTTCAATGCTAAGGCTATGAATGCTATCTTGAGTGGGCTTGTAGAAGCAGAATTCGTAAAAGTTATGCACCTAGAAATTGCCAAAGAAATGTGGGACAAACTCATTAACAGTTATGAAGGTAATGAGAAGGTAAAGGACACCAAGCTTCAAATATACAGAGTACAGTTTGAATAGCTAAATATAAAAGAAGATGAAATTGTTGGAAAATACTTTCTGAGAGTTGAAGAACTGGTAAATGCAATGAAAGCACTTGGTGAAAAAATTGAGGAACCTTCATTAGTTCAGAAAATTTTGAGATCTCTACCAGATAGGTTCAACCCGAAGGTTTCTCCTATAGAAGAAATTAATGATCTAAAAACCTTGGAGTTTGATTAACTTCTAGGAACATTGACTGCATATGAAATGAGAATAGTTAAAGATAAACCCACCTCTAGAGAAGCATCATTTAAAGCAGACAAGAATGAGGATTCTAAGCCTAATGAAATTGAAGAAAAAATTGTGAAGAGACTGAAGAAGGGATCAGGCAAATACAAAGGTAAATTGCCTTTCAAATGTTTCAACTGTGGTAAGATAGGTAATTTTGCAAATAAATGTCCTCACAAAGGAAAGGATCATACATGTGATGATGAGGAGAAGCACAAACACAGAAATTTATTTAAAGAGAATAATTTTAAGAAGAAAAGTCTTTGTGTAAACAATGATGATGATCCTTCAGATGATGAAGACAATGAATCCTCTATTGAAGATAAACTAAATGACTTTGCACTTATGGCCAAAGAGGATTATGATAATAAAAGCACAGGAAGTGAGGCTAATGAAGAAGAAGCTATGGTTGATATGGAAAGAGAACTAATCAGTGCACTGGAAGAGATTGACAGACTCCGAATTAAGAACATAAAGAAAAAACAATTGTTGATACAGTTCGTGAAAGACAATAAACAACCTGATGAAGACTTTTCCCTACTAAAAGTAGAATTATAAAAGGCAAAGAAAATCGAAGACATTCTAAAACAATAGTTATCAAAAAGGAAGGCAAGATGTAAAGCTCTGGAAGAAGAAGTAGTGAAACTAGGAAAGAGTTGGAGAAGTTTCAAGCCTTGTATCATTAGAATCTTTCAAGTATCAAAGCCTCAGAAGGATTAGCCACCATTTTGAATCAGCAAAGGAATCCAAAGTTGAAAACTAGTTTGGGTTATGAAGAGGTATCAAGTAGTGGTAATCCAAGAAATGAAGAACCCATCAAGTTTTTCAAGTCTACAACCAAAGACAACAACAAACCTGTAGAAACAAAGGAAGACATTCAGCCGCCCAGGACGAGTAAAGAAAAATGTGCCAGGACTGAATTTGTAGAACAAATAAATAATGCGTTCCTTGCTGAAAGACATCATCTGCATGGAAGAAATCGATTTGCTCAAAGAAGACAACCATTTTCCAGGTACAAAGAATTTTTCTATGGCTATTGTTTCTACTGTTATAACTTTGGCCACAATGCTGTAAATTGTTCCTTAAGACTTAGACATGAGAAATTAAGATTTCAAAGGAATAAACACTTGCCACAACAAAGAATGATACAGCCAAGTAACAAACCTTCACAGATTGCAAATTGCCAAATTAAGTCTAGAGACATGCAACTAAGGAGGTCAAGAAATAATGAACATTCAATGAGTAGACAATGCTGCAACAATAACTTTGACCTATTGAATGATGAAATTGAATGCTACATCTGTCATAACTATGGACATAAATCTGTTGACTATCGATTAAGGAACTATGAACCAGATTTGAATTCCCCTGCTGAAAATGTCAAGGTTTGGAAGAAGAAAGAAAGTGACAAGTGTGGATTAGTGTTGTCAGCTCAAATAAAAATGAACCCTTGGTATATAGACAGTGGATGCTCCAAACATATGATTGGAGACAAAGGTAATTTTCTATCTCTAAGTGAAAGAAAATCAGGAAACGTAACCTTTGGAAATGATGCTCCAGGTAAAATAAAGGGTAAAGGGATGGTGAGTTTAAGTAATGGAAAAGGAAAAGCCCAAGATGTTCTACTTGTATATGGGCTGAAACATAATGTGCTCAGTGTAAGTCAAATGTGTGACAGAGGATATGAAGTGGTCTTCACGTCCAAGGACTGCAAAATAAAGTCTGTAAACTCGGGACAAGTGGTGGCTAAAGGCATAAGGACAAAAAATAACGTATATGTGCTGAAAGAAAATAGAGAAGAGTGTCATCTAAGAAAACATTATGAAATATGGTTATGGCATAGGAGACTTGGACATCTAAACTTTGACCACCTAATCAAACTCAAAAATATTGAGGCAACAAAAGATCTTTCGAGAATATCAAAGCCCCAAGACTCAATGTGTAAACCCTGCCAAGTAGGAAAGCTAACTAGGACACCAAGTCCAAGAGATTTACTTCAACAGAGAAACCACTCCAACTAGTTCATATTGATTTATGTGGACCATCAAGATAGGAAGGCACAGGGAAAGAAAACTTCTTCATGCTGATTATTGATGATTACTCCAGACTTACTTGGGTTGCCTTTCTCAAAGAAAAATATGAAGCATTTGAGAAGTTTAAAATATTTAAGGCTTTAACTGAGACTCAAACAGGCAAGAGGTTAAAGGAAGTAAGATCAGACTGAGGAGGAGAGTTTATGTCAAGTGATTTCAAGGAATTCTTTGATAAGCATGGGATCAGGAGAGAATACACTATCCCAAGAACTCCACAAAAAAATGGAGTAGTTGAGAGGAAAAACAGAACAGTGCAGGAAATGGCCAGGTCAATGATGAATGAGAAGAACATTGGTCAAACCTACTGGGTAGAAGCAATACACACAACAGTCCACGTTCTTAACAAATCCCATCTTAGACCACAAAGTGACAAGACACCTTATGAATTATGGTATGGGAGACCTTCTTCAATCAAACACTTCAAAGTCTTTGGGAGTAAATGTTACATAAAGAATAATGATGAGAACATTGGCAAATATGATGACAGGGCTGATGAGGGCATCTTCTTAGGGTATGCTACAAATAATAAAGGATACAGATTCTATAATAAGAGGCTGCATAATATGGTTGATTGTATTGACGTAAACTTGATGAAGGAATCCAAACAAGAGAGGTGTACAGTAATGAGTCTTCTACATAGGACACAGCTAAATATGAAGATGAACAGGTCCAAGAATCAGAAAACAAAGACTCTAAATCAGATGAATACACAGATACTCAGATAGACTCAAATCAACAAATAACTTCAAATTCCTCCTCCAGAATCACTCAAAAGAATCATCCTGCAAGTCAACTAATTGGTGAAAAATACAAAGGTGTACAAATGAGGAGAAAGATAATCAAAAACACTGAACAATCACATATAGCTTTCATATCCATGATGGAACCCAAGAATTTTAATGAAGCTAGCAAAGATGACCATTGGGTTAAAGCAATGAATGTTGAACTTGATCAGATTGAGAAAAACAATACATGGGAGATGGTTCATAGACCTGAAGGTAAAAATATCATTGGCTCCAAATGGATCTTTAAGAATAAGTTGAATGAGAAGGGACAAGTTGTCAGGAACAAAGCAAGATTGGTCTATAAAGGGTATGCACAAATAGAAGGACTGGATTTTGATGAAACATTTGCGCCCGTAGCAAGATTAGAGGCTATCCGAATATTTCTTGCCTATGCTTGTCATAAAATGTTTAAAGTCTATCAAATGGATGTCAAGTCAGCTTTTCTAAATGGAGATTTAAATGAAAAATTCTATATGGAACAACCAAAGGGTTTCAAACTGTCTGATAACCCTGACTTAGTATGCAAGCTGAAGAAAGCTTTATATGGGTTAAAACAAGCCCCTCGTTCCTGGTATCACAGAATGGATACGTATCTCAAAGACAAAGGGTTCAAGAGAGGAACAGTTGACAACAATCTATATATCAAAACAGAGGGTAATGATTTGCTCATTGTGTTGGTCTATGTAGATGACATCATCTTCGAATGTAATAAGGATTCATTGGTAAAATGGTTTCCTTCTGCCATGGAGTCTGAGTTTGAAATGTCTATGATAGGTGAACTGTCATTTTTTCATGGTCTGCAAATTACTCAGAGGTCTGAAGGGATGTTCATTTCTCAAGAAAAATATCTAAGAGAAATGTTGAAAAGGTTTCAAATGGAAGATTCTAAACCTGTGGGCACACCTATGGTTACTAGATGCAAATTAAGCAAGGATGATGACTCACCTGATGTTGATCAAAGTTCATATAGGTCAATGATAGGAAACCTACTGTACATCACAACATCTCACCCAGACATAATGCATGTTGTTGGAATGGTAGGAAGATATCAGTCTGCACCTAAACAGAGTCATTTGCAAGCTGTCAAAAGGATATTTAGGTATTTGAAAGAAACAATGACTTATGGTCTGTGTTATCCCAGAAATTAGAATTTTCAGTTAACTGCCTATTCAGATGCAGATTGGACAAACTGTGTTGATGAGAGAAAAAACACCAGTGGAGGAGCATTCTTCTTGGGTGACTCATTAGTAGCATGGATTAGTAAAAAGCAAGGTTCCATTTCTTTATCAACTACAGAGGCAGAGTACATTGCTGCTGCTACTTGCTGCACTCAGGTATTATGGATGATTCATACACTTGCAGACTTGGAGGTAAAATACGCAACACCAATCCCAATTCATTGTGATAACACTAGTGCCATCAGTGTGTCTAAGAATCTTGTATTCCACTCCAAGACCAAGCATATTCCCATAAAACACCATTTTCTGAGAGAGCAGGTCACCAATCAGGTTTTTCAAGTCCATTACATTCCAACCACATAACAAATCGCAGACATCTTTACTAAACCCCTAGCCAAGACACCATTTGAATATCTTCGACAGAAGATGGGTGTCATCCCGTCTCACACCTAAGAGAGTCCATTCTGTTAGGGGGAGTTTTGTATTGATTGAATATCTTATACCTCCTAAAAATATTGCAACAGCTCAGGGGGAGCATGTTTTCTTTGACATTGATGTCAAAGGGGGAGAAAAGGAGTGGTCCGGATTGTCTGGACTAGATGCTACAATTGGAGGTCCAAACAGTTTTGTGCACTCGTTCAGGGTTTCCATCAATGCCAAAGGGGGAGATTGTTGGCATGTTTACAGACAGGTGTGCTTGTCATTGATGGCAAGATCAGAGTATGCAACAATGGCAAAACAGGGACTACGTAAGCTCAAGAGGATAAGTGCATAGGTGCATGCAGAGTGCAAGAGTGTGCTTGATCATTTGATGGAAAACAGGAAGGTAAGGAAGATCAGGGACAAATTGATCTGACTCCATTTCAGAGTTTCAGATACCAGGAGGTGGAAGTGTCGAAACACTTCACCACAGGAGTCCCGGAATCGCGAAATGTGAAATGTCGAAATCCCGAAAGCAGGAGATAGTTTCAGAAACTGGGAGTTGAAGTGTCGAAACACTTCACCATAGGAGTCCCAGAATCACGAAATGAAAAATGCCAAAATCCTGAAAGCAGGAGACAGTTTCGGAAACTGGAAGTTGAAGTGTTGAAACACTTCACCACAGGAGTCCCAGAATCACAAAATGTGAAATGTCGAAATCTCGAAAGCAGGAGACAGTTTCAGAAACAAGGAGTTGAAGTGTCAAAAAACTTCACCACAGGATTCCTGTAATCGTGAAATGCGAAACGCCGAAATCCTGAAAGCAGGAGACAGTTTCATATACTGCGATTTCGGATACCGGGAGTTGGGGATGTCAAGAACTCTTACTACAGGAGACCCTAAGTTGCGAAATGCGAAATCGCAAAATAACCTTAGCAGTCCAATCGAAGTTTGATCTAGACCATTGATCCGACTCCATTTTGGAGTTTCGGATACCGGGAGATGGAGGAGACAAGTGTTGAGACTCCTCATCCCAGGAGTCCCGATGTTGCGAAGTGTGAAAAACCGAAAAGTTTATTTGACTCAATTTCGGAGTTTCACAGACTGGGACTTGGAAGTTTCGAGAAAATTCACATCAAGAATGTTGAAATCGTGAAGTGATTTGGGTCGATAGATCTAGGAGGAGAATGTGGAAGACCAAGTCAGAAAGGACAGGTGGAAGACTATGACACGTGGCACGATCAGACAACGACAAGTGTCAAGTTGATTTGGCATTTCAGGCCACTAGAAATAACAATTCTGAGTGACACGTGACAGCCACTCTGGTCACGACACGTCATTGAGTGACGCAAGACTGACCTCACTCTGGGAGTTTTTTCTTTGGTATTTTTAACTCCATCACTCCCCCAAAGTCCCGAAGGCTAAAGTTCTGGGGCAAAGGATAGTCGTCCGATCACCACAGATCGAATATCGTTGATCTGGAGATCAAAGCGCTTGTGTGATTGGAGAGTGGTCATATTTTGGTGGTCACATCATCGAAGAACTATAGAAGAGATCTCGAAGTGGAAAGCTCCATTTCATATTTTTAGGGATCGGGACATGGAGCGTAAAGAAATATTCACATCAAGGATGCCGAAATGCCGAATTGCGAAATTACGAAAGTGATTTATGGATAAGTGCTCAGTCACCGATGGTGGTCACATCATCGAAGAGTTGTAGAGAAAATATTGAAGCGACCTGCTCCATTTTGGAGTTTTGGAGATCGCGACTTGGAGAGTCGAGATGCATCACAATAGGATTGTCTAATTGTCGAAATACGAAACATGTTTTGGCTGAGCATGTGGTCATAGCTATTGGTCACATCGACAAAAGATGGAGGAAGGAGCTAGTGCAACCAAGTTCAATTTCAGAGTTTCGAGGATCAATATGTGAAGCGTAAAGAAACCTTAACTATAGGAATCCTGAAATGCCAAAATGTGAAACAACAAATTAAACACAAGACCCTACAAACTCCATCCAACAGTGCAGGTGAACTTCAATATGATCGGAGGGATACTGTTGCACTTCACAGTGTAACTGCTAGAAATGACTGATGGTCTCTGCCATAGGATGAGCTCAATGATGATGAAGAATAAGACGAAGAGTCTCAACTGCCAAAGAGGCCAAGGAATCTTAGCATAACACCCAGTGATGATGGTGGCATGGGTTTAACCGCCAGAGAAGCTGAAGAGTTTCTATGATGATCAGGTAGAGCACTCAACATGGTGAGAGAATGCAGAAGCATGGTGCATATTTCATGCACAAGGAGAATAGAGACTATAAGAATGCAGAACAAAGAAGAGATCAGGTTGTTTCTATTGAGTGTGATTTGCGTGTGAAGAAGGAGGCAAAGTGCAGCAAAAGAAATGCACAGAAGAGATGTGGTGCATTGAATGGACATGGCACATAGAGAAAAAATGGCAGAAGAACATAAGGTGTAAGAGGAGTGTGTAGAAGACACTGATGTAGACAGAGCAACGTAGTGTAGTAGATCAGTGATGAGACTGGTAAGTTTTTTGAAGAACTTTATATCACTGAAATAAGTGTTATTAGAAAATATTTATATTTCAGGTTGGAAGGGAGGTGCTAGGGAGGACTGTTATCCTCAGAGGTTCAAGTGGGTGCTTGAACAAAGGGAGTTGTAGGTTCCATCTGGTTGCAGCTAGAGAAACCAGGGTGGCGCAAGGGAGAACTATTGTTCTCTAGTGTACAAGTTGCTTCCTGTGTGATTGGAAGTTGGTGCTTCCATCCAGTTGGAGATGGAACATTTAGGGAGTTGGTGCTTCCTTCTAGTGGGTGCTAGAGAAATTAGGCAGTTGGTGCTTCCTTCTAGTAGGTGTTAGAGAAAACAGAGAGTTGGTGCTCTCAGCAGGTTGCAGCTTGCAATACAGAGGTTGTAGCCTCACAATTAGTTGGAGCTCATATGTATGATAATGTACATAATGTAAAGATTACTTATCATATAAAGAAGAAGAGGTTTTTACCCTTTATGGGTTTCCTCATAAAATATCTGTCTCTGTAGATTTCATATGTGACAATGATGATAAATGTTCTATTGCTTACTTTCCTGCATTCTTGTGATTGTCATTCAGTTCTCTTCAAAGAATTTAAAATAATCATAATTGTTTAAGCACGATAATAACTGATTCACCCCCCCCCCCTAGTTGTCCAACAATAGGTTACTTGCAGGAGTTATTCTGTATGTACCCTAGGTCAGATAAGGGTCGGAAAACACACAACCTTTATGGAGGATTACCTCTTCGGGGGATCTGACTGACTGGTTGTTAAGCCCACGAGGGCCCCTATAACTAATTATGTTACCTCCGATATTTAGCAGAGGAGTCTCAGGCCCCTCTTGGGTGAGGCATACCTACTTTAGAGAGGGAGGCCCCTTTCAACCACTTTATCCTATTTGTGTGCATATTGGCCTTTTGTTTATTTTACTTTGGTGTGCTCTTTGATTACTAGTTGGCCTTAGGATTTTATTTTTTATTTTGTATATCATGAATCTTGAGTCATTATGGATCCATACCAGCTTCCTCCCAGGTCTTTCTGCTTGTTACAGTTACCACCGCATTTTGAGTCTTTTCCTTATAAAAGGCGTAAATTTATCATACGTGGTACATACACCTCCACTTACCAGACTTGTGATCATATGAGGATGAGTACTGAATCGAGTCAGAAATATATAGGAAGTCCTTCAACTCCCATACCCACTATAGTCAACGATACTCCTTCTACACCTTCAACCACTATGGTTGTAGTGTCGGAGGTTCCTATCATCACACCTGTGCACATGTTCTTGAGACTTGTGATCTTATCTCTTACTCAGATGCACAAGGACAACCTGAATGGGAACAAGTTATGCAAGATGAGATGAATCATGTTTTGAAGAATCATCTAGTCTCATTAGCCTAAGAATGATAGGGGATAATTTTATGATGCTAGATAAGAAATTCCCTAATCAAATTAGCTATAGTGGTGTTCAATAAGTTCCTACCTTCGTCACTAGTCAAATTTCTTGGGCAACCAAACCTTCTAATAAAATTATCAAAAATAAATTTATATACATTATCAATCATAAAATCCTATGTAGGTGCACATTTTTCCCAATTAGTGAGATAATCAGTTGCAGTAATGATATATCAAGCTTCAGAATAGGAGAGTAGGAGGTTTAATATATCCCACAATGTAAATATCTAATTTCTCAAAAGGTTGTAGATCCCTTAATGGATTCAAGGGTAGTTCATCTCTCCTATAAGGTTTATCTAATTTTTGATAGACATCATAAGTTCTAGCATACTCCTTAGAGACCTGAAATATGGTTGGACACCTAAGACTAGCTTGGACAATCTTGTGATATATTACTTTTCCTCCAACATTCCCTCTTGCAACTCCTTGATGACATTCCCATAGAATATCATTCCTTTAATGATCCATCAAACATATCTAAATAATACCATCAATCCCCAATTTTTATAATTCTTCTACGATTAACTAATAATTTGCATCTCTAACCACTAACTGATGTTGTTGAGTTGTGGAATAATTTTCAGGAGAAACACTAGTATTTAGAAACAAATCAGTTTCCTCTTTATAGTTCAATATAGCCTCTAGTTTTAATGGTTTGTATTTGGAACATTAGCATCCAATGCACCACCTAGTTCTCTTGACTTGAGCCTAAAGAGGTGATCAATCCTTACAATATGTTTACTAGGTTTAACCACAAATTCAAAGGATGATTATTGAAAGAAGAGAAACCACCTATAAATATAACCCTCTAGAACAATCTTATTTGCCAAACATTTCAATGCAAATTGATTTGTATAAAATTTAAAGCATCCTCCTAGAAGGTAGTGTCTTAACTTCTATAGAGAATAAACCATGGAAATTCCTTCACACTATATGGTGATGTAGTTGTGCTCAACTTGTGAAATATTCTTAGTTGAAAAATATATAGGGTGATCTAAATTTCCTTCTCTTGGTTCCACAAGAACCACTCCTAATGCTATGACAAAGCATCTACATGTACATGAAATTTTACATTAGAATTAGGAAACACCAAAATTAGTGCACTTACCATTTTTTGTTTGAGTATATTAAAGGTAGCTTCGCATTGAAGGGTCCACAAGAATAGTTTAGATTTCTTCAATAACTTATCTAGAGGCTCTGTTATCACTCTATGATCGAGGCATAGTTGTAGATGAACCTTCCTTAGTAGCTATTATGTACCAAAGTAGACTACATATATTTAACATTATTTGGTGTAAGTAGATTCATAATGACAACAATCATGGAAGGGTCTGCCAATACTCCTTCCTTGCAGACAATGTGTTCCAACAAAATTCTAAATTGTACATAGAATATGCACTTCTTCAAATTTAGGGAGATCTAGAGCTTCCTACATTTATCAAAAATTAACTTCAACAACCCAATATGTTACTTAAACAATTTATATACAATTCAATCATCCATATATACCTCAAAAAACTTGTGAATGAAATCTCTAAAGGTTGTTATCACAACTTGAGAAAAGATAGCTTGTGCACTCTTGAGCCCAAAAGGCATGAAATTATAACCAAAGGATCCTTATTTTCTACTAAATGTGGTCTTATTATTGTCTTGTTTTTCAATTCATACTTGATATATATTAAAAAGAAATATATTAAGGAATAATCCTCTTTTCCTACAACTTGATCAATCCCCTCATCACTAAAAGGAGTGGGAAAAGTATCATACACAAGTAGAGTTTAAGCTTCTAAAGTCCACTCAAACCTTAATGTCATGAAATTCCTTATTGCTATGAATAACAATAGGTTGATCTAATTGGATTCATCTACTCAAAATATTAATCGAATTTACAATATTATGTCAAATTCTTTCTCTACCTTCTCCTTAACCCTGGGATTAAGATGATAGGTTTGATGGTTAACAGGATTAGAATCTAACCACAACTCTATCCTCATCTTCCCAAATTCTTCTTGAATCCCTTTCATCTCAGTAAAAATATATATAAACATTTTTTTGTATTCTTTCAATAGGGCCTAAATATTAGACATGGTCTTCTCATCCTTGTAATCTCCTTAGAAGCCATTTTACACCATCATTCAATTCAAATATTGAATTTTTGCAACTTCAAATTCTAGTGATATATCATACTATTAACATCATTATTATTCTCTTTAATCAATCAGAGCCTTTACATGGAGATTTCTTCATCCGTATTTTTGTGTAAAAATTTCAATTAAAAATTCTGTTGAAATTATAAATTAGAAACTTAGTGTCTTGAACTTCAGAATTTGAGTACCAAATACATGGATATGTCTTCATCCATATTTTAGGATTTATAGGTTCATTGTCAAATTGTGTTTCTTAATTTGAGTACCAAGTACACGGTGTCACTAGCTAGATACACTAGAAAGAAACCACAAAGATCAATATGGTGATAATGGCATCCATAGGTCCCAACATTTCATCGAGAAGTGACAAATTATCTCTAGCTTTGAGATCAAAGGCCCTAAGAAGGGAGTGATTGGCGTGGTACCAATTCAGTGGTGTGCAATATATGATTTTATCCCATTGTAAAAACACTTCAAGTTCTTAGTAGATTTCCTTGAACCCTTAGGTTTTCCATCGATGATTTTGTTTCCCTTTAGTTTCCGCTTTCCTTTGTCCTTAGTCTTTATTGTAAAGGCACTTTTGTATGTTTTTCTATTTATTATAAACTATTTATTGAATCTGTCCTTTTTTAATAATTGTCTACACAACTTAAATGTAATGTTAGTAATCTCCTTGGTGACATTTAAAGTTTCAACAAAATTTTCAAAAGGAGATAAACTCTTCAAGGTAATCACTACAAAATATTGGAGTTGTAGAAACTTATCATTTGTTATGGAAAACTTTATTAACATCATAACCTCTCTATTCTTCGAGTGAAAGAATTATTTTCCATTCTCATCATCAAATATTCTCCTACCCTTTCCTATGACCAAACCTAAAAATCCATTGCATTGGAATCTTGTAATCATACGTTGCTTCTAGACATTGAAATCGTGACCATTGGAATTCTTACTAGGGTTCAAAAATATACACAAGAAATGCACTAGTTTTTCTCAACAAATAAATGTCAAGCACCAATGGAATAATTTAACTAATCCCAAGAAATCAAAATTCACCTCCAAAACTTAGTTGTGTAGACACATTGTTATACCACCCAACACTATACCTGATGATGCCACATTGGCATAAATCCAACACCACCATTATCTTGTTGGGTTCTAGTAGAAAAACAATTTGTTGAATTGACTCTAGAAAACAATTTTTTATGTAAAAAGTTCAATTAAAAATTGTATTGAAATTTGAAATTAGAAACTTAGTGTCTTGAACTTCAGAAATTTTACCTCTTTCCTAGATTTTACTAGATATAGTCCCTGAGAATTTACTTCCTTAGGGATGATATGAAATATAATAAAATAATAGAAACAATAGATGATATTTCACTTCTTAACAACCCTAATCCACTAGGCAATTTAAGAGAAAAGATATCAAGCTTATGCCACAAGTTTCAACATTCTAGGGAAATCTTATCATGCATAAACTAGATCTGAAAGTCACTTTATGTTATGATGGTGTTATAGGACGTACATGAAAACATGTATTTGTCATATCTATCTTCATTGAGTGAGGGGAGTTTAGGTAGAATAGAGGAAAGTGAGACATCTAGTAGGTCTAACAGGCGGAGATCAAATAAAGGTGGGAAGATCAGAAGAAAATTCCATAGATGCATGGAATTTTTTCTTGCGAAAGTGGGATCATGTTCTTATGATCATGAGAGAATAGATGACATTAAGGTGCCCTTGAGGTACAAACATATAGTGAAATGATGGGTACCCAAGGATCTTCCTGAAATAAACACTGATTTTTGTGTAAACAAAACGATATACCGGATTGCTCCATCGTCATTACATGGTTTGGGGATATTTTCCATGGATGGAATAAAGTTATGTTACAATGGAGTAACTGAATTGATGGAGTACATCGGACCCTATTATATCTACAAATATTGCATACGAATAGTCCAATATACAAAAAGTATGTGAAGATATGGCTTGGCTGCAAATTATATACAGCTAAAAGACAATGATCAAACTAAAGGAGAAACTATATATATTGACGGAAGGCCCAATTGCGTATTTGAGGGGCGTGAAGGAAACTGTGTATTCATATGTGCAGTAAAATCAATAGCTGCAGGGGAAGAGTTATTGATTTATTACAATTTGATTTGAATAGATACATATGTTGCTATTATGGGGGCGGTACATATACTAATTTACCCAACCTGTAAGCAATGACACTTATATTTTAAGATTTTCATTATTTTCTTTACGGTGTTAAGCCATTTGGAGAGCTTAGGTCTATTTACTCAATGTGTCCTATTTTTGTTATCAGCAATAAAATTCCTCTTTGGATGTCAATAAAGAGGGAGGATTTCTCATACATTTGAATTTATTTCTCATGATAATGATCATGGTTCTATTTTTACTGTACTTTGGAAGACTGCTCATGGTAAATAAAAAACGGCCTCAAAACATGATGATGATGATGATTCGCTCGGAGAAATGGATTTGTATGAATCCCCCGACCCTATGGTTTTAATTAGAAAAAAGATCAATAAAGAAAACAAGGAACTATTTCACTTGTTAGATATTCTAGATCAAATTCCTGAGGTAGAAGAAAGTATCAAATAATTTATGAAAAGGATTAATACATATAAGGTAATAACCATAATTTCAAGTGTTTTTATTTTTGTTTCATAAGATCAATTCTGAAAGCTTGATTTTTAACTTTTACATTATCTAAATGAAAAAATGTTTTCTTTCTTATATAGAGATTTTCGGATCCTGTTGATACCGACATGCATTGTGTCAGTAGTAGCGGCACTGTAAAGATGCCATAGGGTCCCGATGAAAGCCCTCGTATATCTTCTAGGATGTAGTTATTTAGATTTCCACCTTCCACACCATTAGGTGGGAGCCATGACACACACACCGAGGAAGCGACCACACAGGTAGGTTGTGGAGGTGGTGATGGAGATGAGGCTGATGATTTGACAAACTATATGGTTCATTTTTCTAAATAAATATGTGTGACCAATGCAGGGACCCTTAAGGGAACATTTATGGTCAACGAGGAAGGGATTCCATTAAACAAAGTTAAAGTCCCAGGTAATTTTTAAAATTTTAATTGTTTCATGTTCTCAATGTAGACAAATATAAATCATCTAAATTATTATTTTTATATTAATAATCATATAATCATTTTTCATGTAGGGAATAACGATTTTTATAGGTCCTTGGAGAATAAGGCATTTCTGATTTTTGGGCCCACCATATGAGAGAGGTGGAATTCCCAGAATTCCCACCTCAAAAAAGAATTGATGGATTATCTCGAATGCCTTTTTGGTGTCGACACATTTAATAAGACCTTGGCCACCACCACAACTGGCTAATATTTAAAATATATGTGAGAAACATATAGGAAGAAATTGAAACAAAACAATAGGTATGATCATCCTTTGATGATTCCATAGAGGGAGTGGAAGGCCCTCATTGAGGAAACAAAAGACAAGAAATTTACAGATGAAGTAAAAACACCTTTTGGTCCTAGAAGGTAAATTACAATTTCAATTCAATACCTTCAATTTTTTTTAGATGTAAATACAATTGTGGTATATATTAACATAATTGAAACTTTTGATTTTAGGTTGACTGAAATGTCAAAGGAAACAAGATCAAGTCTTTCCAAATGTGGCCAACACAGGCTAGGCCAGGGTGGCTACTTGAAGTTGCAGTGATGAATTGTAAGTACCTAAATATCTTATTTGTATCGCCTTAAATTTTTTAGGTAATTGCAGCGAATAACATTAAAAATACATACTCGTATGCAATGAAGGGTGATGATTTTGGTACTAAAACCATGAAGGAAGACATCCAGCTTGGTTACAAGTATGGTTATAAAGTTGTAGTTGAACACCAATAATGCTTGCTGCAGATACCTTGGAAAAATTGTTCCTAAGTCCTTATGACAGAGTTCAAACCCTAGAGGTTTGATCCATGAACCTAAAACTATTTATGAGCATATTATAAAGGTTTTCATCCACACATGTGAGAGGTACATCTTTGTTAGATTAGGAGGTAATCTTTAGGTTTGTCAGAATTGACATTTTTTTTTAAATACCTACATGACGTCGGAATTGCGACGTATGGTAACGTCGCTCCCATGGCACATACGTCAGATATATATAGTTGTTCTTCAGTTGAGAGACATTACCATAAGTCGGAATTGAAACATATGGTAACATAGTTCCCATTGAATATATGTCAGAGATATATAGCTGACCGTCGGTTGAACGACGTTACCATATGTCGGTTTTGTGATGCATGGTAACGTTGCTCCCATAACATCCATGTAGTGGAGACCGACGAAATGGGACATCGAAATTCCGATGTCTATGATGTCACTATAGCGATGACTATATGGGGTTTGGACAGTCAAATCCGAGATGAAATGTGTTTGCATGAAATGTCGCAATAGAGACAATATCTATGACGTCGAAAAAGCGATGTCATGTGAAATGACATTTGAGGGGGTCTGTTGTTTATTGTTCTCCTGACAACATAAAGTGGCAATTGTGTCGAACGTGTCATCAAAATTTGACCCAAATGTACTAGTGGGCCCACATAATGTTTCACCTTTCAAGACATGTTAATTGCCATGATGACATCCTCATCACCATGATGTCACTCTCTCTTGATCGTAGGTAGGAAAAGGGTTGGAACTCGGTTTGAAAACTCTTCCCCCACTGGATCACCGAGGTATCAATACCTTACGAAACTTTATACCACAATTCATAAGTTACATGATCTCCCAA
>ML820706.1:8821-47256 GCA_009831015.1 Picea engelmannii
AGCTCTGTAATAGAACTGGTGTATATGATCACATTCCTACAAACCTTCCTTAACTTTAACAACAAGAGACTAGCATTTTCATCAAACTTTTCTTTAGTCTCACATGCCTAGTTTTGGATTAGTCAACAACCCTAACTTGAAGTCATCATAACTTTGAATATGTAATGTATAAAGATCTGAAACTGATACAAAATGTTCTTCAATGTGTTTTGTGAAATTCCTCTGGGTGTCACTACATGGAACCTCTCAGAAAAGGATTTATAACAAAAATGGCATACCTTGTTGAATTCTGACTTATTCTAGAGAGAGACCTTGTAGAGCGTGCCCCGCACGTAATATTTGTTGAATTGATCTGAAACTATTAAAAAACATGCTACAGACTGTACCCTAACCAACACATTTGGTCTCACTAAATGTGGATCTGTTATGAAGAAGTTATGACGTTTTTACCTGAAACACTTGTTTTTGACTAGTTTCACGACTAGCCACAAACCTTATTTTCCATGGAGTGTAACTCCCAAAATACAATGACCCACAAGCTGTATTTTTTACCAAATATACTTGGTTATGTTTTAGTAATGGAATATAAATTTGACAGTCTGAATCATTATAGAAAAAAATTTATAGCGAAAATGGTTATATGACCTGTAAATAACATACCTTAGAAAGCACCATCAAAAGAATTTATCCTTCCTTGCATTTCAGCCTTCTTTTCTTCACCTTCCTTCAGAAATTCGGCTTAGATATCATTGGTTACCTCAGACACCTATATATATTCAATATTCTCAAGTGTAATTGAAATGAGAGAGCCTTTCCCCTTATTTATACTCTCCAAGTAGCTTCCTTAAAAACATCTTCTAGGTTACTTGGCCCACTTTCCTTATTTTAGGGTTAACCCACTTCTAATTTCTCCATTAAATTTATTATTGAATTAATTTATTTTGTATTCACCTTGAATTATAATACACTCATCACTTCACTTTATTATTTACCTTTTAGAGTCTCTTAAACCACTTTGACTACTTTGACCTTTTGGGGCTTCTAGATGACATATGAGGGTCCTTCAACTTCGTAAGGACATAACTCTCAAACCGTGAGGATTTATGTGACATTCCACATACCACCAGAATAGGAATGACATGTACTATCCATATAGAATATTATTACCTTCAAATATAGCAAAAATCATACTGTTATCCATGAAACAAACTTGGGTCCATTACCCAAACCTGGGTTCTCCAACTTCACATGGTCATAACTCTCTAACCGTGAGGAGTTATGTGACGTTATACATACCATCGGAAATGGCATGACAAGAACTATCCATATAGGATAGTTTCCCTGATAAATTCATTGTCCTTCATCTCATTATTCCACAAGTAAGCATGCGTTCTCTTACTCCACAAAGTGGTGTACCATGAGGGATTTCACCATAAGGGGACCACTTTGCAGTTCATCCATATTTACTTCTTATCAACCATGAAAAAACAATAATGAGTCATATTTACATCAAACAATCTTGGGTCCATTACCCAAACCTTTGTGCTAGAGGGATTTCTTCAAGGGTTGACATCAATGACAACCAACCTTAATCAACACTCACACTTTCCTATTTTTTGTTTTTTCTTCCTTCTCAAGGAAAGTGTGAGCATGATTCAAGTAAGTAACCATTTTCTAGATTGGTTACACTGGAGGGATCATTTCACATGATTGTATATATGTATTCAACAGGCAGGTGGTTATCATCAGAATTTGAATCCCGAGGTGAAGGCCCTAAGATCGCGATGGTTTGCTGCCATAAGTAAGTTCAATCCGTAGTCAATTTTTGAGTCAAAGTCAAGTTTTTGTTTTAGTTAGTCATTTGAGTGTTAAGTGTTTTATTTTGATTCCATCGCCCAATGGAAAAGGCACTGGTATAAGAATTCAAAGGTCTAGTGTTCTTGACACCTCCTATGGAGATACCTTCCCTAGTTGGAGGCAATGCTAGTGTCTAGTAGTCACAATGATCAAATGAGATCTTTCAAAGTTAGTTGATAAGGTTTTAGGTCAAATTATTATATTTTCAAATGAATTTTCAAATAAAATTTGGTCACTGGTTAGTTGTCTAGGTTTATTACTACTCCTTTCAACCTTCATGGTCAATGGAAATTAGAATGGTCAGGTCATTCCTTTTTGAAAAAGTGTCATGGTCATCATGGTCATCATTCAACTCATTCTTCCATGTTGAGTCATCATTAGGTCATAGGGTAAAAATCATGAAATTTGGTCCTTTCACCATTAAATTCGGCATTGAAAGGAGTAGTAATAGTGAAAATATTCAATAAAGGTTTCAAAAGTGTAATTTCGTTTCTATTATGATATAATATGTCTTGAAATTTCTAAAAGCTGCGTTTCCAAAATCAAAATGTGAAAAGACATGGTGGGGCCAATAATCACCAAAGAAGAAAATCGACCTCCAAGCTATTTAAAGACCAAGAGAGCATCTCATTTGCTCATTCCAACTTCCAAAGATATCAATCCACCAAGAAAAACCATTTTCACCCTCAGAGCAACTGTTCCTTTCCATCAGAGTGGCAAATCATTTGTTGGGCTTTTGCCAGAGGTGTTGCACTTTTGGGAGTAGATGTAGGAAAATCCATTTTTCTCAACCTTGGAGAGGCCATTTTTCTTGATTAATGAATCTATGGACAACTAGACATACACATATTTCCAATGCATCTTTCAAAAGTGGATTTGGAGTAGTGGAAGGCCTTCCAAAATTCTCCACAAACTGGGCGTTGCGCTGTAGCAGAGAGGCGTTGCGCTTTTGACTCTATTTTTGGTCATGAGTTTCAAAAGAGGTTTCGGGCCAAATGAAGATGAATTTTGGAAAACCAAAGGATTTTGTTTCTAAGTACATACCAAACCATAATAACCTGCTTCACGTTTTACACAGGTGTCATATATTGGGAGATATGCAACATTTTTGGAGGCCTATTTTAGAAAAACAAATTCTCCATTTTTTCTTGTTTGTTTTAGTCATCATTTTGTGGCAAGTAGTCCGAGAAAATGGAAACAAATTTACCAAAACGGAGAGGTGTTTCTCAAAAAAAATTTTATCTACAAATTCATCTCCCAATTTTGTAAAACGTGTTATGGTTAAAGAAATATTAGTTCATCTTTGAACCCTATTTTTGGCGCTGCGCTTTTACTTGTTAATGCATTTTTCGACCTTTTTCTCAGTAACTCTTGGGTTGATGATGTAATTACTCTGGTTATATGTTGATGTGATGTAATTAAGGGTGAATGGACTTGTTATAGTCATTTTTATGTAATTTTGGACCTCATTAATGAGGGGCATCTCAATCAACTCTATTTGGAGGAATTTTATTTAACCTCCCTAGTCATTAGGGTTTGTTGGAGATATTCCTGTGATCTATTCCTACACTGAGGGATTCGATCCCTGAGAGAGGAGAAGTTTTTTTTGGTCTATATTTATCCTTTTTTTCATTAGGAAAATGGTTGGACATCAGAAAGAGGAAGTCTTGTAGCTTGTACTTCATCACATTTTTACAGGAAATCAATGGATAGTTGCAACTATTATTCAGGAATTCTTGTGGTGTGAGTTTGTGATAATGTTTTCCTACTGTAAATTACATATATGAAAGATAAATTAGTTTTATTTCAATATATTCTCTTCAGTGATCTTCCTAAGAGGTATTAAACATAATTCTTTTGATTAGGCTCTGATTTGTTAGGATTTTCATGTTTGTGTAAATTGTCTTCTATCAAAATGAATTCATGATGGTTCATGCTCATTCTAATACACTTGTTCATTCACACCCTACACTACATCGACCAAGTTTTCAAGCTATTATAAAAGCATACCTACCCTTCTCCTTTATATCTCTTGTAATTGAAACCTCTAAGACTCGACCCGGTTCCATGATTTCAGTCCTGATCCAACAAGTCTAAATTTTCAAAACCTACTTTTGTCACTGATCATACCTACCTTACCCCATTATATATCTGAAATTGATCATTTGAAACCCTATCCTTGTTCCTAGACTTATGTTTCAACTAGAAAACCCTAAAAATCAAACCTAAGTAAGTTTAATATCTAGCCTAAGATCTGATTTCCTCTCCAGTCATTTCATTGACTGTGAGATTCTTGAGAGAGCCCTCTCTGATTTGTTAGGGATAGCTACCAAGTCAAAATATTGGTCTGTGGTTACCTCTGTCGGTCTTCTTCTCATCCTTGGGAGAAATGGTGGAGTGATAACAATACCATTCCCTCTTGTGATCTTCATGAATTGGATGCACTAACCTCCCAATAGTGTCTTTAAATTTCTGACTGTACTCCTAGATAGATTCTCCTTCCCTTTGTTGAATCTCCTGCAAATCAGAGAGATCTTGTTGCTCTGACTGAGGTATTTTGAATTTGGAAATGAACTTGAGAGGAACTTGAGAAAGGGTGAAATCTTGTCCTTGCACCCATGGTTCAATAACCTTCATGTACCACTTGAGGGAACGTCCCCTCAATGTAGTCTAAAATTCTACTAAATTGTTTGTATCGATAGTCCCTCTAGATCTCTAGATGGCTTCACATAGGAACGAATGTTTCTCTACATACTACTCCCCTTTACCCCAAAATTTTGGGTATCGAGAGATCAAGCCTCCCGTATTTTTATCCATTTTGGGTCTTATTGTTCCTATTAAAATGAAACCTAATGATCCTGGTTACAATATGCGAGGGTATTCCAATATCATCTCAGTGTTTACACTTACAGACTTTGTCTAAGTAACTGAATGTGATGGAATAGAAATAACATAGGTATGTAGTATAGATATTACAACATGTATAGAGGGCACCTAGGGAATGGATGATTTGGGGATGGTTCCACTAACTTCTGGGAGAGTATCTGTTACACATTATTTTCATCACCCTTATGATCATTAATGATGTAAACCTATATGTTGCCTTTAGAGGGGTCAGTGGCCTAAATTCCTGAAGAGAGAAGGGAGAAGGACTTTTCGTGAGAGAAGAAGTTGTATTTTCCTTTGTAAAAAACCTATTAAGAAGGATTTCTGCAGGCTACAGTATATGTAGGGTGTGGCGATGCCTGATTTATGCACCCTGCTCTAAATCTATATTGCATAGTTTTCACAGGCTACACTATAACTAGGGTGCAGAAATTCCTGTATGTGGGAGAAATGAGTGTCTTCTCGATGCTTATAGAAGGAGAAGCTTCTATGGTGAGGTGGCCTCTAAACGATTTGGATCTTAATTTCTTTCATGATTTAGTGGGATCATCCTAACCTCCTCACCTTATCCTCTTCAGCTTATAAAAGGAGAGGATCTCTCATGGAGAAAGTTAGGTTGGATTGAGCTTGGGTTTTGTAGATTGGAGTTTTTGGAGCTTGCATATAGGCTTTGAGATTTTCTTTGTCAAGATAGATTGTGAGTAGCTATAAGATCTACAGTCTCAGAATCCATGGGTTAGAAGTGTGTGGGAAGCAAGGAACTGTTGGAAGGAACTTGAAAACATCAAGGCATCTGGTTGTATCTTTCTTCCAAATTATATAATATAGTAGCATGTTTATTTCTCATAAAATCATTCTCATTTTATTACATGACTCCTTGATCACATGTATAAGCTTTCATTGAGTATACTATTTTTTCTTTCACTTTGGTTGGTTTGTGTCATTGCAGATCCAATATCACAAGAGCACCGAAGCAGAGTGAGGACAACAAAGATATAAAGAAGTGATATTCAAAGGTATGTCATTCATCTCTTGTTTGATAGTAAATTCGATGATTAGAGGTTAGGGAAAGAGCCATGTCCTGTCTTGTTTTTTTCTAGATCTAGGTGGATCTAGGGGGATTGATTTGTGTCTACACTTAACAATTATCCCGATAACAAAATTTGCAACCATACTGGGGAACACATTGTTTTCCTAGTTTGTCTTTATTTCTTGCTTTGATTACCTGGATTCTATTGTTTGAGTCACTGGGAGATCTAGATGAACTCTTTGACTTTCTGATTTCACTGGAAAACCTTCATACTTTTTATTTTTCCATTTTTTATTTGATCGCTGCAATGTATCCCATATATAGCCTGTGATGACCATGGATATCCACACCCTACGTTTTTAGACCAGTGTAGAATCTACACATTATGTCCTATAGATAGCCTACGAAAACCTTAAATTGTCGCACTGTTTTTGGTATCTGGCCTACGGTGATCAGTGGTCACTTCTCTGTGTTGGTCTACAGCCTGCGATGGTTGTGAAAAAATTTGTTTTGGTGGTTTTCCTTGCTCAGATCTATGATATAGGTTCTGGGGTGAATTTTTGGGTTTGATTATAGTATGTTTACATTCTTCGAATCTGCTTTTAGCCATATTTTATTTTTTTTGTCTTTTTTTTGTGTTGAAATATTTGATATATTTCTTTGAGTGTCTTTCAATTACAAAGCATTTTTTTTTTCTTTAGAATTGTTTGGTGGAAGAACTTCTTTTTCTTTTATTGAATAGTTCATGTTAAAAGAGAAAATTGTTTGGGTTGCTTTGTTTCATGTTGATTTGCTATTTCTTTAGTTATCTTTGAAACACGAATTTTTAATTTTTTGATTTATATTAGTTTGGGGACATCTTTGCATTTGAAGTAGTGAAATTGCATGATTTTTGGCATTTTTTTTTTGGTCTTGAATTTTGAATTTTTCTCCCCCTCATGGTCGGGGGGGAAACAATCGTGTATTCGTGTACAGTCTCTTTGTATCATTTCTTGAAGATATTGATATTGATGAGTTTAATAAAATTTTGGGGCATTGTGCATCTGGGAATGATAAACATTTTCTCCTTCTCGTAATATAGCTTTCATCGAAGTGAAATATTTGCATTCTCATTTCTTTGCATTGTTTAGAGTCGGTCAAAACATCATTTTGTCCACTCCATTTTCCTCTTGAGTAACAACAACCATAAAATAAAGTTCTTATAAAAATTGATTAGAAATTTTTATATTTTTTGGTAGCAAACCTACATTAGATTAGTTGTAGGGCTTTGGAATAGCTGTGAAAGATAACTTTCCAAAGCTGTGAACAAACATAGAATCTTGAGTTAGGCAGCGGTGAAATCTACTTGCTACATTTTGTCTTGGGAAGCCCTTCTCACACAAGGGTCAAACCTGAGGTCGCATTGAGACTAACAGAGTTACTCACACTGCTTTGTTGGTCTTGGTGTAGAGATTGCGCGTATTATGGGAGTCACTTGAAAGGTATACCCACAATGATGGGTGGAAGCCTTTCAAGTTGATTTCGGGCTAGATACCCTGCCTTTGCGCATGGATCATACTGTCAATTGTTTCCATAGGCATCACTGTAGTAGTTGATAACCTTATTGGACTATCTCTTTAGGGTATTTACACGAGGTGACTGTGGAGGGGAAAGTCTTCACAGTACCTGGAATTGACGTTGACCAAACTCACTCGGGCTCCTTGGAGGGTATACCCACATTTATGTGTGGGAGACTTCACCAAGGTGTAAGTCTGTTAAGAAAATCGTCAATGTAACTTTTCCACCCACTCTATCTCATCCCCTTCTTACTTTGTTCTCTCAATGTTGGATTTCATCACCAACTTGTGTGCTCATTGTGAGAAAGTTTTGTTTGTTTGCTTGCTTACTATATTTTTAGCATGTGCTGTTTGTTTTCCCTAGTGGACTCTAGGTTGGATATTTATTAAATGGTGTTAGTTCCCAGAACGACCAATGAAGGAACCCCTTTTCCAGGGGAACCTTTTTTTTTCCTTCTTACGGAAACATTGGTCCTCCTCACATTGCTACTTTGAGCCTTCCAGGTCTCACAATTGGATTACTGGTATGGTTGTTTTCAACTCAGGTAATCCCAAATGTAGTTAGTGCTTCAGTTGTAAGAACTTCCCCCCAAGAGAATCAACTTCATGTTGATCCTTCACCTTATTCACAAGTAAGATCTTCTTTGCCTTCTTCAATTGCAATTTCTTCTTCCATTTCATCTTCTTTCCCAAGTGAAAGATCTAAAGCTAGTAACTCGGTGGATAAGAAGAAGAAGAAACATAAGATTAATAAAAAGAAAAATAAGCAAGGATCCACACTTCCAACCACTGTCGGACATGTTGGAAAGCAACCAGTTACAGTTAATCATGATAGGAGTGTTGATGATGCCAATATCACCCAAACAACCCGTAAACCCAAGTACCTTTGCCGGCTTTGTCAGGGTAGCCATCTTCTTAATGATTTCCCTGGTCTATCCAAGGTTATAGAAGCATGGTCTACACAGCCTCCTCAACCCATGTCATCAACCTTTGAACAACATGTTGATGAACTCTCATCAACTAGTCAAGATACCGTTGGGAAGAAGAAAAGAAGAGTCAAGTTCCCATGTATGTTATGCAAAGGGAGCCATCTAATTCACCTTTTCCCTCGTATGGATGAAGCCTCGAAAGTATTGGAAGACATCTCTTGGTAGCAAGATGAAATGGGAAAGAAGGAGTGCATGAAGAATAATGACAACTGGAAGAGAAATCATGGGAAAGAAGGCGTGCACACAGAAGAATGATAGCTGGAAGAGAAATCATGGGAAAGAAAGCATGCAGGAGGAAAGCGACAACTAGAAATAAGCACAACATGCACACATGCAAGAAGGATGTGACACCTGGAAGGAAGCAACGAATGCATGTAGAGAAAGAAGACCTAACGACCGAAAAGTTAGGGTTTTTGGTAAGAGATTTTGTGTAAATGGATAAATATCCCAATAGATATAAATATAGGAAAGAAGGTATCAAAGAGGGGCTGGTTTTTGAAGGTTCAGAGTTCAGAGATTCAAAAGTTTGGAGATTTTGCGAAGGTTGATCTTCCATTTTACATAATATTTTGATAAGAGAATTACTTGGAATGAGAGACAAAAGAGGGAGGTATACCTCGAGGATTAGATCATAGGTTGAGGAGCCTGATGTGATCTAGTTTGCCTCACAGAGATCTTGCTGATCTAAGAAGAATTGTAAGCGTGAGGTGCAAGAATTGCAGAACTATCATAATAAGAGAGCCAAGAGCTAAATATTTGTGGACGTAGCCTTGAGAGGGGGTGAACCACAGTAATACATGTATGATGTGATGAATGCATGCGTATCTCTGCTTACTTTTGTTAGTTAAATGATAAATGCAATGAATGAATGAGTTATTATTCTATTTAGTTCATTTCTGTTACGTTGTTTAATTCTGAAGGTTAGATAATAGTAAGTTGTGATATAAATCATAAGAAATGGCTCAGAATTCAGACCCTCTATCTCCTACTCAATCCTAGGCTATAAACATCTGAGTCTTACAACCACCCATAAAATCTATCTCGGGTGAGACTGCGCAGTACATTTTGTTTGTTGTGTTGCCTTCTAGTTCACCAGAAGGGCCGATAGTTTTAGGCTCTGTTGGTACCGTGAAAGATACGAACCTCGGGTCAACAACGCATAGTTGTTCGGTAGGCTAAAGACAAACAAATGGTTCCATTGCCATTGTAAGAGGAACAAGAAAGGATTGAGTATATGGGATAGAACACATGTAGACAAAAATGAGTGAAACTAGAAGACTGTTGAGTCACTCGAAGGGAATTTTGAGACCATGGAACCCTACGAAAGAGGAAACTGAAGGTTGGTTGAGAACTAAAAAGATAGAGTTTTCCCAGAAAAATGATAGAAATCCTAGCCTGATGCCTCACAAATATTTGGATAAATACGTGTTTACAGATTTACACAAAGTCTTTTTCTGTGATTTTCCTCACCTATTGTAGGAGTGGATACTAAGGTTGAAATAAAACCACTCAATGAACCGGATCTGACAGTTAGATTGGACCCCAATACAGATTGACTAGTTACAACAGGTGAACAACAAATTCACCCGCGCAGTCGACTTTTGGCTTGATAGTATTGTGGCAGGATTCATCACAGAATTTGCAGTTGATACAACGAAGTCATACAACGCGGAAGAGAAAGAATTTCTTCATAGACCTCGCGGAAGGTACATTCGATCACTATATACTTCGATTAAAATATTGTTATATAACAAAGGTGTAATGACAATGGAAGAAGACAACTAAACTTCCTTGCATTCATGGGGGAAGTGGGGAAGCACTGACAGAGGGGAGGATAAATGGCCGAAGGAGAGGATAAAGGCAAGAAGGAGGAGGAATTCTTGGACCTGATCTTTATGGATGACGACCAACTTAAGTGGATCTTGGTGTCACCTAGAATGATGCGTAGCGAAGTACCCTGCCAATATAAGGTGAATACCAAGAAAAGACTCGTAGCTGTGAGGGAGGGCTTAGAAAGCAACGAAGAAGAGGTAGAGGATCTTCGGGTTGTGGAGAAGATTGAGGAAATCCTTTGTGCAACCTATGACAAGAAAACAAGAGGCCCAAGAACAGGAGGAGAAGATAGCCAGCCTTTATGTATTAATGTCAGTGTGGAACCCATAAACCCATGTGTGACTAATACACCAAATAGAACATAACCATTTAGACAACCGAATTTCAGAGGAATTCTGATAGTGAGAAGCACATCTACCACAAGAGAAACAACTAGAGGAGCTAGTTTAGGCAGTACGATTCAAGTATCTACACCGCGTGGCAAAGGTAGCAATTTAGTATTTAGAATGGCAGGACATGACCCCATGATCAGATTACCAGAATTTTGAGGAGAAGAAACAAAAGACCCAGAGAAGAATTTGTTCATTTGTGCAAAGATCTGGGAGGAAAAACAGATCACATATGAATATACCAAACTTGCACAGCTAGCGATCATTCTAAGAGACCATGCACTAGACTGGTACATGAGTCTAGATACAAACAATGCTCTTGGGATGATGAGGATGCTAGCATACATCAAGAAGCTACTCATTAATGAGTTCCAGAAGCCGATCTCATAGGACCACTACATGAATGAAATGTTTGAGATTCGATAGTAGCCAAGAGAGTTAGTATGGGAGATTGACCAAAGATTTAAGTGATTGAAGGGAAAGTTAAAATACCTTATGACCGAGATGCAACATCGTCATTTGTTTGTCAACTCGCTACTCCCACATCTGAAATACCCCTTACAACAAAAAAAGTTTCAGATGCAGGCTAAGGTGCTACAGGAAGCCTTGCAACTGGAAGAGAACCAATACCAACAGATGGACCCAACCATTGAAGAATTGAAGGAGGATTTGAAAAACCTCACATTTCAGTTGAATCGGAATAAGAACAAGGACAAACGAGAAGTTGTTTGGTGCACCACATGCAGGACAGAATGACACCACAAGAATGAATGTCCAACATTCGCGCAGTATATGGAAACAGTCATGCCAAACCCACTGCCACAGGGAGGACTATGGTGCGAAATATGCAAGAAACCAGGTCATGACCCTTATCACTGCACGATGATGTAGAAGTACCAGACAGTTCCCAATAATTATTATTGCACCTTTTGTAAGTTTGTAGGCCACGACGACAAAGATTGCAGAACTATGGAGTTGATACGGGAGAGAACATCGGATGACTATAGGGTACAGGCCGAAATGATGACTGGGCAAGTAGTTCCATAGTTCAATCAAGCCCTAACTCCATATAATAATGCACAACAACAATACAACACTTCGCAACAACCATACAACAATACGCAACCACAGTACAACCTGACGCAACCCCATTATAATACCACGCAGTACAACCAGGCACCACAATAGAGCATGCTGAGACGGGACAAAACAGGCTATCAAGGAGGTGGATAGTCTAGAAGAGGCTTCAGACGTGGTAGAGGACTAGTCACGTGTCCCAATTGTCAGCAACTGGGACATTATGCAAGGGAATGCCCACTGCCACCAACAACTTGTATGTACTATTGTGCATCAGATCATGAGACAAAGGAATGACCGACACTGTTAGTAAATATCTAGGAAAAAAGGAACCAAAACACTCAGAATGTTCAATGGATTTTAATCGAATCAAGGGAGGATGGATGAAATATCAACACAGTCACTCGAGGAGGAACAAAGACAGGAAATGACATAGTCTGACAAAACCGACATAGAACTAGTGGGTAAGGAAGAACACCAAACCAAGGAAGCACTTCAATGCACCCAAAGAAAAGGAGACTTTTAAGGAGGCTAGACAGGAATTTCAGAACAAGGACACAACGTTGACTTATATTATGCAACCAGCCCACGAAGCCCCAGAATATGAAATGCCTCCATCATTGGATCATACCAAAGGAATTTCACTCAAGGGATAAGTAAGTACTATCAAAGACTTTTTGCAGTCATGTATCCAAATATTAAGTGATCCTTTATCTGTGCAAATATTGCAAAACATATTAGAGAAATGTAGCAACGAGACAAAACAAAAGCTAGAACCAAAAATTGTCAATCACCTTTCATGAGGAGAAGAACAAGTAGGGAATTCAGATTGAATGCCAACATTGGGGATTTCAATATGGGAGATATCATACTGGACCGAGGATATGAAGTAAATGTACTACGTAAGAAAACCTGGCAATGCATGGGAGAAACAACCTTGGGATATTCAAATGTCCAACTAAAACTAGCCAACCAACACAGAGTCCTACCAATTGGGAGGTTGAAGGGCATCACGACAGTTCTTGATGGTGTGTGCACCAAAGAAGATTTTGAAGTCATCGAAATAGTAGATGGCACAACACCATACCTGACACTACTTGGTCTGGACTGGGCATTTGACAACCAGACCATAATTAATTTGAATACAAGAAAGATAACATTTCAATCCAGAGATTATAGGGTTATAGCACCATTGGATCCATCATAAGGGGAAAGGTTCGTAGAACCAACTTGCCTAGACTTAAAGGAAATCAACCAATTGTACATGAAAACTGAACGAGAGGAGGATTATGTAAACCCAACTGCAGATGGGGTACTCAGTTGGCATAGTATTACATCATGTCCTACAGATTCAAACACCGGGTTAGAAAACTAGCAATAGAGACTACATGAAGTATCCATGAGAAGATGCGCAAGAATAGACCGCGTAGTGCGATGGATAGGCATAGAAATCATAGAACCACCCAGTTTCCATGGGATTAATGATTTGGAAACATTCTTGACACAATATTAATATGAAGTATTAGAGAACTAGAGGCTACTAGCACTAGACTTAGCACTTAAGGCCACATCCACCAGATGAATGGGTGCAAAAAGGAGACCATCACAAACTGATACCAATGTAAAAGGATACTATTCATAAGGTTCGACACAACACATAAAAACAACAACAACAAAAATATGAAGGATTGGGGACACCAGCAAACCAATTGAGGGAGTGCGAAACGCTGTGGAAATTGACACCACCTGAGGAATGGCCTCACCACTTTATTCATACATTAGAAGGCATACCATTGAACTGATATACAGATCAGGAACTGTGCAAAGGAACTACAACATGGGGGACTTTGCAGTGAAACTTTACCACCACTTTCTCATTCGAGCATGAGAACCCCAACATAGATGCAGCTCTGAAACAAATCAGAGGATTCATATTCATTGAGGATCCATAAGTAGAACTTATTACCGAAGAGCAACAGTGAAATAAAAAAACATTCAAGGAACTACTGTCATGTTACCAGGTACATGAGGACATATCAGATGAAGAGAACCCATGTGACATTTAGATTGTAGAAGAAGAAGGTGACAGATATGTGAAGGGACCACAAATAGAATATGAAGTTATTTCAACTCAAGTCAAGATAAATAAATTTAACATCGGTACAACGTAACATCCCAAAATGGCTAGCATTGGAGACTACTGGGATGACCCAATAGTAGAAAGTATTATAGAACTGTTGCGTGAATACAGTGAATTATTTCCTACAAAATTTATAGAGATGAAAGGTATAGCAGGCGAACTGGGAGAAATGAAAATACCTCTCAGACCCGAAGCGAGACCGATCAGACAATGACCATATAGATTGAACCGTATATATAAACAAAAAGTTAAAGAGGATATTGACCGAATGCTAGAAGCTGGAATAATCGAACCAGTCAAAGAATGAGAGTGGATAAGCTCTATGGTTGTACAGGACAAGAAGAAAGGAAGAGGGATCATGATATGTGTCGACTTGAGGAAGTTGAACGATGCATGCCTACATGACCCATTCCCTACACTGTTCATGGATGAAGTGCTAGAGAATGTGGGGGGACATGAAGTGTACTCATTCACTGATGGATTCTCAGGTTACCATTAGATTAAGATAGCACATGAGGATATATACAAGACCACATTCATGATGAAAAGGGGATATTATCAATATACAATCATGCCCTTTGGACTGAAGAATGCGCCAACAATCTTCTCCAGAGTGGTTATCGCAACATTTAAAGAATTCATCCACCAGTTTTTTGAAGTATATCTGGACAACTGGATAGTCTATAGTCTGTTGAAAAACCATGTAGAAGTCTTACGCTTGATTCTAGAGTGATGCAGACAGTGCCAGATATCGCTGAACACAAAGAAATGCATATTTGGAACATCGTATAGGATACTATTGGGCCATATATTATGCAAACAAGGGCTATTGGTCGATCCAGAAAAGGTTGTTGTCATCGTTAATTTACCAACACTGAAAATAGTCCGTCAGCTACGAGCAACATTAGGACACATAGGATACTATCAGAAATTTATCAAAGGATATGCACAGATCACAACACCAATGGAAAAACTTCTAAGGAAGGATACAAAGTACCAATGGAACGACGAGTGTCGACACAGTCTGGATACCCTGAAGGAAAATATGTTCACTACATCGATATTAGTATTTCTGAACTGGGGAAAGGCATTCCATTTGCATGTAGTTGCATCAACGATGGCACTGGGTGCTATCTTATCATATCTAGGAGCAGGAGACTTGGATCACCCAATAGAATTTGCAAGCAGAAAACTATCTGAGTCAGAACAAAATTATAACAAAACGGAAAGAGAAGGCCTAGCTATGGTTTACGCACTTCAGAAGTTTAGACACTACTTACTCGGAAAACATTTTAAGACGTTTACATATCACTCGGACCTAAAGTACCTAGTCAACAAGACAATGTTTGGGGGAGAATCTACCAATGGTTACTGTTATTCCAGGAATTTGACTTCGAAGTAATCGTCAAACTAGGGAAACTAAACGCGGGCCTTGACCACCTATCATGGGTCACAAATGGAGAAGAACCCACAATATTAGAAGACAACTTCCCAGATGTACAACTATTCTTGGTACAAATTGTTGATGAATAATTCACAGAGATCATCCAGTACTTAAGAACAAGTATCGCACCGCAAGAGTATACCACTGCGCAGAAGAAGAAACTGGTAGTTCGCGTAGCCAACTATCAACTGATCGCAGGACATCTATATAAAATGGTCGCAGATAACATTTTACAAAGGTACGTTCTTGAGCACGAACGAACAAGGATTCTATCAGAAGCCCACAAGGGCTTGGCAGGAGGAAATTATGGAGGAAAAGATACTGCATAGAAGGTACTCCGCATAGGACTATGGTGGCCAACGATTGATAGGGATTCAAAAGAATACTACCAGGGATGTGATGCCTGTCAAAGGGTAGACAAACCCAACAAAAGGGTTGAGATTTCATTACAACCCCAAGTGACACTACAGGCATTTGATAAATGGGAAATAGACTTTGTGGGACCTATTAACCCACTAGCCAAAAGATCAGGGGCAAGATACATCATCACCACTATGGAATAACTAACAAGATGGGCAGAAGCCGCACCAATAAAGGACTGTAGCGCAGATACCGCTGCACACTTTTTAATCAAACAAGTAATTACTAGGTTTGGGTGCCCAAGAGTTCTGATGAGTGATCAAGGCACACATTTCATAAATAGCACCATCCACATGATGCTCAAAGAATTTGAAGTTCACCACCAGAAACGAACATCGTATCACCCACAGGTGAACAACACAATAAAATCCTTCAACAAAGTTCTAGAGAATGCATTGACAAAGATATGTAACGTCAACAAAGACGACTGGGATCTCAAAGTACCACCAGTATTATGGGCGTATAGGACGACATGTAAGAAGTTGACAGGGCACACACCATTCAAACTCATCTACAGCCAAGAAGAGGTAGTACCATTGGAACTTTTAATACCCATCTTACGTGTAGCCGCTATCACACAAATGACAGAATGCGACATGATACAAGAAAGGTTACATCAGCTGTTATCAATGGAGGAAGACAGAATCGTGGAAATATTCCATCAACAAGTGCAGAAGTCCAGAGACAAAGAATGGCACGATTGACATATTAAGAAGAAGACTTTCATGGAAGGAGATCTAGTATTGCTCTATGACAACAAATCATTTTAGCACCTAGGAAATCTAAGAATACATTGGTTAGCACCATACAAGGTCAAATCTATAACAGACGATAGAGATGTATAGATAAGATATCTAGCAGGTACATACCTCCAAGGAATGATCAATGGGAGCCGACTAAAGCTTTACACAGACAATCGACCACCCACCGCACAAAAAAGAAAAAAGAAAAAAAAGAGAACAGAACAAAAAGCCATGAAAAAACCACAGGACGCTCGAAACATGAATGCAATAAAGTAAAGAGTCATGGTCACATGCCTAAGACAAATGAGCTGGAAATGGAAAGTCGACAAAAGAAGGACGATAGGACAACACAAGGCAGAATTAAGGCACAAAAAGGATTGATGGAACATCACATTAAACACGCCAACCGGACATGGCCAGAGAAGCGTAGTGGAAAGTATGAAACTACCACACATGCATTGAATCCACAATTATGGTGCATCAATCACATCATAGAGGAAGTGTCTTTGATAAGCCTAAGGACAAACCCATACAACATGCGAGCACGAAAGCAACTTGTCTATTCACGTAAGAAGAAAATAGAGAGAGAAACAATAGCTTGAACGAATAGAGGGAGATCAAAATCCTCTACAGACAATAGATGCTTGATACTCACCACTATGGCACCACCAAATTCTGTTGAACCAGGCTCGACTGCCAGGGCGACCAGAGTTCAAACTAGGTCACGAGGACTACTAGAAGAAAATGAGCAACAACAATTGAAGATCGTCGATATCGATGAGATCCCATCCTTGGAGATACCACTAGTGACCCTTACACTGATACTAGAAGAGATTAAACAACCACAACCAGAGGAATTTAAAGAGGATACAGAAGCAGAACCACGAGAACCTTTGAATGAAGAAGCAGAACCTTAACAACAAGTTCTACCAGAAAGCACCAAACCAGCCACGGAAGGCAACGATACAATACAAAATCAAGGATCTGAAGGGTAATTCGATGAGCCACAGGTACCTAGCCTTGATCAACAGATAGAAGAGACCGCGGAAACTACCTCGGCTTGCCCAGAATGGCTTATAGGGCAGCAAACAAGGATTGTTGGAACTTTGTACCAAGCACCACAATAGAACAACAAAATTCTGATACCGAGCTCACCTCATAAGAAACATGCAGCAAACATTGTACTACCACGCATACCGAAGGGAGTACATGTAGAAATGCATTTAGTAGGTCATGCTGGGAAGCTCAAGTATTCCAACCATGATGTCTCAGACGACACTAAGTACCTAGAACTTGCACCCAGAGTGTTTATGTAGAACATAGTGGTTAACCAACTTGGAGAAACAATCAATCAGCTGCATCAGTGGGCGGTTGGACTGGACCGAACCGACATTTTAGGACTATTACAACTCCCACACTTTGGCAGAGACTAGTACGCAACTGCATGCGTCAAAAAGTTGTTACCAGTTATGCATGCAAGGGATATATGGCTAGACAAACCCATCCCCATAAAAGTGGACCTTATTGCCCAGATAACAAGACTACCCAGCTAGGGTATGGATCCCGCACTGATTCTGGATGATAAATCCAAGGAAAAGGCATTAGCAGAGGAAATGAAGAAGAAATACGACACAACAAGGGGATCAAGAGGCATTATAATCAAACAGATTAACAACCTAGCAAAACAATTGGGCGCAAATATTTTAGCCTGTAAGTGGCTAAGGAAATGCTGCAAAGATGAAGTACCAGTAGGAGTCATCATAGTTGCAGCTCAGTGCGCAGAAGGAACCTTCATGAGATGGGCACCTTATCTGTTAAATTTATTCCAAATGGACTGCAGGGACGTGTAGGAACATGGCACAAAATTTCATTACTCATGGCTTATAACCCTTATAGCCTTCATGGGATGTCGGGAACCAGAATATGTAGTTTTTTCTACAAGACCACAGCTCGAGGGAGAGAGATATCGAGTACTAAGATCAGGACCACATACCAGACATAAGAGGGACAATGGAATCATCTTTGAAGCATACCTACTGGATATGAAGGAAGTTATTAACCATTCATGGAGAATAACACTAGAATCCATCGTGCGATATGGGAACATTGCTAACTTCTGGGCAACAAGGCAATCCATGTGGATACAACCAAGGTAGGATCCCAATAATAAGTGGCTACCGATGTGATACTGCATCACAAAAGGGGATATAGACATGGTCATCAATGAATGGCCTGTTGAATGGAAGATCCCATCCAGTCCCCGGGAGGTACTGGAAGGACCCACAGAAGGAGAGGCAACTCAGACAGAAACACAACCTCCTCATAAACCAGTGCCCAATAAACCAAGGATGGGCCAAAATAAACCACCTCTAGCAAGCGAAGGGTTAGAGCAGAAAGGAACCCAAAAGGGTTAGAAATACACCATCGAACAACTGAAGAAAACCAAGGGAACATAGGAGACCACCCCAAACCCCACTGCACAGGAGCCCGGGGGAAATAAGAGACCGACTGAACATGCCATAGGTGTGTGCAAGAAATCAAAGGTGCAATGAGCATCACCAGACCTGACAATCATGGAGGACGATTGAGAAATGATCGCTAGAATGGTCCAGGATTGTCTAGTGGAAGACTTCGACCACGCAACACATCATAGAGATAATCTACAGAAAGAGATGGCAGAGATAAGGAAGCTCCTCAAGACACTCGGAGAAGCCCAGAGCACAAGTAGCAGCAGAGGCATAGAGAAGTAGACAACACAAACCAACAAAAGAGTGGAGATCGAAGAATGAGACCCAACTCTCCCAATGCCACACGCAACCGCAACGGTCCACATAAAACCGAACATGCTGCGAATGGATGAAATAGTGGGACAGACACCACTGAAGTATTTGGACCATGTTCAACTGGTCTTGACATAGATGTCATCAAGGGCACTATACAAATTACAGGTTAGTGTCAACCACGAGATGTATTCTCAGGCACATAAGAACTTAGTCGAGCTAGGGAAAGAAACAAAGCAACAGGAAGCACTGGAAAAAGAGTATGGGTAGGAAAAATCCGAAACTCAAAAGGAGATGGAACACAGGAACGAGTTGGAATGCAGAGTGGGAGAAATTATTGGGAAACTTCCAAACACCATGGAAGGAAATGAACTCCCAACCACAGAAAGGATCGACCAGATTTCACAGGAAATTGCAAAATACCAAAAGGAGATCGAGGATCTTTGAGAATAGCTAACACCAATGACTCCACTAGCAGTAAAGGAGAAAAGGAGGTAGGCAACAACAACACAAATATAGGAGATAGAGAAATAGGTTAGCATAACACTTGAATTGCTCGACAAAGAGATGCAACTTTAGATAAGACTGGAGGAGGATCCATAGGTTCAATGCTGGGACAAGGAAGAGGAAAGGATCAATGCAGCGATCCAAGAAATCAAGATAAATAAAAGATCATACGGATCCCAGAACACGTAAAGGGGACACAAGAGTTGAAGAAGATTCACGCAAAACTCATCACTACGCAAACACAAAAACAAGAGTGACAAGCTCAAATAGAACCATTATAGGAATGGGTAGCAGAAGTACTCGCACAGGAAGAAGCGGATAGAGAACAGATTACGCAGACCCAGTCAGAATGTGCAGGACTATTGAGCAACAAAGTGGTCATTTAGGTAGTCAAAACCATTAAGGAGAAGACCATGCAGGAACTGAAAACAACAACAGAGCTAAGGGAAAAGTTCCAGATGATCCCTGAAGAGATCAAGGTAACTCAGAAAGATTAATGTGACTTGGGACTAGTCACATGTCACTGTTGGGGGCCTGTTGGCAGTAGGCCAAAATGGGAAAGAATGTGTGCATGAAGAAGAATGACTACTTGAAGATAAATCATGGGAAATAAGGCATGCATGAAGAATAATGGCAGCTGGAAGAGCAATCATGGGAAATAAGGCATGCAGGAGGAAAGCGACAACTAGAAAGAAGCACAGCATGCACGCATGTAGGAAGGAGGTGACATATGGAAGGAAGAAGCGAATGCATGCAGAGAAGGAAGACCTAACAACAAAAATGTTAGGTTTTTTGGTAAGAGTTTTTGTGTAAACGACTGAAGAGCTAGATAGATATAAATATAGGAAAGAAGTTATTAAAGAGGGGTTGGTTTTCGAAGGTTCAGAGTTCAGAGATTTGGAATTTCATAGATTTTGAAAAGGATGAGCTTACATTTTATGTAATATTTCGATAAGAGAATTACTTGGAACGAGAGAGAAAAGCGGGAGGTATACCTTGAGGATCAGATCGCAGGTTGAGGATCCTGGTGCGATCTAGTTCGCCTCACAGAGATCTTGCCGATATAAGAATAATTGTAAGCACGAGGAACGAGAATTGCAGAACTATCATAATAAGAGAGCCAAGAGGCAAATCTTTGTGGACGTAGCCCCAGGAGGGGGTGAACCACGGTAATACCTGTGTGATGTGATTAATGCATGCATATATTTTCTTACTTTGTTTAGTTAAATGATAAATGCGATGAATGAATGAGTTATTATTCTGTTTAGTTCATTTATGTTAGGTTCTTGAATTCCAAAGGTCAGATAATAGTAAGTTGTAATATAAATCATAAGCAATGGCTTAGAATACAGACCCTCTATATCCTACTCAATCCTAGTCTGTAAACACCTGAGTCTTATAGCCACCCATAAAATCTATCTCGGGTGAGATTGTGCAGTACATTTTGTGTTTTGTGTTGCCTTATAGTTCACCAGAAGGGCCGATAGTTTTAGGCTTTTTTGGTACCCTGAAAGATACAAACCTTGGGCCAATAGTTCAGAGTTGTTCGGTAGGCTAAAGACCAACAACATGATTGTTTCACAACCCAAAATTCTAACTTCTTATCACAATATTACTCTTGACCCACCTTTAGTTGATGGAATGATCGATCTATCCCCTTCATTGATCAGTCTGGTTGATCATGTAGTCAATCTGGTCACACCCTTAGTTGAACCAATTCACAAAGTAATTGATCTGATCCCATCCTCAGTCAATCCCACTCTCCCGATAGAGAGTGAAACCCAAGTGGTCGATTTTTTTCCACCTTTTGACCCCATTATCCCCTTGGATAATGAAACCCATGTGTTCAATCTGATCTCGTCATCGGTTGATCCTACTCTCCCGCTAGAGAGTAAACCTGATGTTTCTCATGTTTTTCTTGTTGATACAGAATCTACCCTGCTAGGGGTCATTCCACCTTCTCTCGTGGACCCCCCCCAAAGTAACGAGGCCATCCTTTTTTATTGTGGTGTGCTAATTGGACCTCATCTTCCCTCTCACATTCCTTTCAATATTATAGTACAAGTTTGTGGTCAGGACGTTCCTCAGACGCTGATAGACGAAGGTTCGTCCGTTAGTATTTTGTCCTCTCTTTCTTGGCAAGATTTGGGTTATCCTCAGCTTGTTCCGGTTACCTAGAATCTGTTTTTTTTTAACAGAAGAACCAATCAACCTCTAGGGATCCTTCCTCAGTTTCCTATATCTTTGGGAGAGAAAACTGTTGTTATTGACATCATGGTAGTCCAAGACCCCTTGGATTTTGATTTACTCCTTGGGCGAGATTATGTCTATGCCATGAAAGCTATTGTGTCCACTCTTTTTCATGTGATATCTTTCCCTCATGATGGAAGAATTGTGACTATTGATAAACTTGCATTTTTTGGCCCTGACTTGACCATCAACTCAATAACCTCCTTAAACGGTTCTTATATGCAGACAATATCACCCCTGCCACAGGTCAATTATGTGGCGTTGTCTCCCACGCCTTCAGTTTCTGATGCAGATGAGCCTCTCACTGTAATATCACTCTCTTATGACTCGGATCTGGTAGTTGACATGGTGATCTCTTTGGTAGGGATATTGGAGCCTAATATCCTTACCCCTATCGCGAACCTCGACATGTGTTCCTTCTAGAGTGTGTTTCTTCCATCGAGGGAAGATCTCTTGGAAGCCATGACCGATTTGTGTCCCTTGACATGCTTTCCTTCTAGAGCAGTGTCCTCTTGGAAGCCATGATCAAGAAAACCATCTTTGAGCATGGTTTTCTACTTTCAAGCTCGTTAAAAAAATGAAACCAGTTGTGAGGATAGTTTTCGTTTCTCTGTAACAACCTCATTAAAAAATGAAACCGATCCTATGAGGATGGATTTTGCATCTCTGTGGAAACCTCGTTAAAAAATGAAATAGAGGTTATGAGCATAGTTATTTTTTTTGTGTCACTCTCATTAAAAAATGAAACAAAGGTCTAGGGATTGAACCTGGATTCACGAGCAAAGTTCTTCTCCTGTGTCAATATCATTAAAAAATGAAACAACTTTCCCCTCTCCGTTTGAGTCAAGTCTAGTATTTGAAGATTCATTTCATCTGCTTGTGATGTTGGATGAGACATATATTGGGGGGCATTTTTTTCCATCCTTTGGACTTCATGTTGAAGTTGAGCCGCTAGATTTTTAAGCTGGGGGATAACTACCAACCATACGAATTCGTGAACCATGCGTTTGGAAGTCACATGCATAGTTTTCTCTAGTTCAAGCTTATGTAAAAATGAAACCACCTACCTCAAGCATAGTTTCCTTTGGTTCAAGATTGTGTAAAAATGAAACCAGGTCCAAGCATAGTTTTTTTTAGTTTTTAATCTTGTGTAAAAATAAAATCTATCCCAAGCATAGTTTTGTTTTGTTTTAAAGATTACGTAAAAATGAAAACAATCCTGAGCTTAGTCTTTGTTCTTTCTCATGATCGTAAATACATGAAAATAAGTTACTGAACTTAGTATTTGTTCTTTCTCGTGCTCGTAAATACCTGAGAATGTAACCGAGTAAACTTTTATCACTTTTTCGGACTCGTAAAGGTTATACGAAAATGGAACCCCCTGGAGTTCCCTTTAATCTCTTTTCAGACTCTCTAAACATGAAAAGATTGTCAAGCAATCTTATTATTTTTATGCTCATCAAAGTATTAGAAATCATGTCCGTTGAGAGACAATTTATATCATTTTTTGGTCTCATCAGACTAATTTATGAAAAAGGACTTTTTGGAGTTTTCTTTAAGTGTTTTTCAGACTCTCTAAACATGAAAAACCCCTGAGTTTTCTTTCTTTGGACTTGTAAAACAAACATCGAAAGGCCCATATGTGACCGAACCACTCCTTCGTAGGGTTCATTAAATATAATCTGAGGGACTCATCTGAAGGATGAGATTACATTTCAATCATATGTTATCCTCCTCAAGCTTGTGTAAAAGTAAAGGGGTACTCGCCAGAAATGGTGGGGGAAAAATTGGGAAAGAAATGTATCTAAACCTGTATTCTATGGAAGAGTCACCTTTGAACATGGCACCCTTTCACTCGCTTTGTGTCTAGGTTGGAAAATACACTTGTCTCTTGATCATACTCCTTTATAAAGATTACAATTTTGGTCTGTGATCCCTGTTGTTGAGTCAGTGTTTCCAAGATAGTTGTCGTGTCATCAATATGTTCAAAGAGAAGTTCAACCCGAAAAGAATTCTATTGTGTCGTCCATTTTTGCAGTCCTTAAGACTTCTATTGCGTCGTCCATCCCTGAGTTAGTCCTCAATCATTTGTTACTCTGATCTACTTCAAATCTTGTTACCCGTTTCGTGTCATTGATGGGGAATACATTAAGGCCCTCTTGTGACGAGTCTTTTCCTATCGACTTCAACTCATTATCTAGGAATTAGACTTAGAAACTAATTGGTACCTTGGAACTTGCATTCCTCAATGGAAGGTTTTCTCACTTTCGACAATGGGTTTTCATTATCGAACCCTTATCGAGAGATTCCGCCGAGTGTTCGACGTCATCTCATTAATTCACACCTATTGGATTGTACTAGTGTACCTTGAGAAGCATTGACATTAATGGTGATTTCCCTCTCACTTGTTAAAGATATTCATTAATGACCAGTAATCAAGTGGTTTATACCATGTTCAACTTCAACACATGTATTCACATGGTTAGGTTCTGACTATAGAGTGGTGGAGATGAAGACCTTGGATCTTTTCTAACATATTTAGGTTGCATTGGAGTATATTCATGTTTCACTATTGCATAGATCCACAATGTATGTCTGGTGGCTATGTTCAAATTTGAGTCTTTAACACATAGTTCCACAATGTATTTTTGGTGGCTCTATTCGGATTTGAGTCATATTCGCATGGATCCACAGTGTATGTTTGGTGGCCAGGACCTGTATTACTTGTCATGGATCTTCACATGTCGGCATTTATGCTTTGAGTCATTTGTATTTTGAGTATGGTAATGCCTACCTTAGTGATGATATATTAGTGTACTATATTTCCTTATTTGTTGGCAGGTTTTCGACCAATTGTTCCTTGTTCCCTACACACACTCGACAAAGTATTTCAACTATCACTCTTTTCTAACTTCATACTTTGGGGGGCTCTCTATTACACATTATTTTTGTCAACCTTATGATCGTTAATGGTGTAAACCTATATGTTGCCTTCAGAGGGGTCAGTGACCTGAATTCCTGAAGAAAGAAGGGAGAAGGACTTTTCCTGAGAGAAGAAGTTGTATTTTCCTTTGTAAAAACCCCATTAAAGAGGATTTTTGCAGGCTGTACTATACGAGGGTGCGACTATGCTTGATTTTATTACCCTTCTCTAAAGATAGATTGTGGAGGTTCCATAGGCTGCACTATATCTAGGGTGCGGAAATTCCTGTACGTGGGAAAATTGAGCGTCTTCTCGACGCTTCTAGAAGGAGAAGATTATATGGTGAGGTGGCCTCTGAACGGTTTGTACCTTACTCCCTTTCATGATTTAGTGGGATCATCCTAACCTCCTCACCTTAACCTATTCAACTTATAAAAGGAGAGGATTTCTCATGGAGAAAGTTATGTTGGATTGAGCTTGCTTTTTGTAGCTTGGAGTTTTTGGAGCTTTTATATTGGCTTTGAGATTTTAATTGTCAAGATAGATTGTGAGTATATTTTAGATATACAGTCTCAGAATCCCTGGGTTAGAAGTGTGTGGGAAGCAAGGAACTGTTGGAAGGAACCTGACAACATCAAGGCATCTGGTTGTATCTTTCTTCCACATTATATAATATAGTGGCATGTTTCTTTCTCATAAAATCATTCTCATTTTATTACATGACTCCTTGATCACGTGTATAATCTTTCATTGAGTATACTATTGTTTCTTTCACTTTGGTTGGTTTGTGTCATTGCAGATCCAATATCATAAGAGCACCGGAGCAGAGCGAGGACAACAAAGATATAAGGAAGCGATATTCAAAGGTATGTCATTCATCTCTTGTTTGATATTAAATTCGATGATTAGAGCTTATGGAAAGTGCCATGTCCTATCTTGTTTTTTTCTATATCTAGGTGGATCTAGGGGGATTGATTTGTGTCTACACTTAACAATTAGCCTGATAACAATTACTTTGATTTGTGGGGTCTCGTTTTCTTACTCTGGAGCATCCTTCTTAGCCTGATTCCTGATATTTCCTGATATCGGGGTTGAATATTCTCAGTCCTCTACAAGATCCATACCTGCTTCATCTTTGTTATAAACCAAGAATTCTCTACCTATGTATACATGGCTTTGGCCCTTTTACTTGCACAATTTTCCAAACTGTTGTTGAGTCTCTCTTAAAAAAATATTTTTTGGAACATGTACATGCCATGTTGCACTACTAACTGTGTACATACGCTATCCACATACTATACAACCCACATACATATGCTAGATGCATACTAAACAACCCATGTTTACCTCCAAAAGTTGCAAAAAATAAAAATTTGTAAGGAATTCGATAGATTTTATGGGCTAAAGTCGGTTTCCCAACCATTTTACCCCTTCTAGCCCATCCCCAAACTGATTAAATATATTTTTATCATATAAAAGGAGGTCTTGGGATCTCATTCCATCATCAAGCATTAGAAAAAAAAACTCTTCCAAAATCCCTTTCCCTATCAATACAAGCCTTGCAACCCTTCCTAACATTTGGCCTCAACATTGCCCCTCCCTCCCTCTCTCTATACAATCTCTTCCATATTTCCCAAGGAGATCAGTTGATTGTGAGAGGTGCTATGAGAATGATGCACTTGGAGCAACAGTAAGAGGAGCCTGGACTAGGTTCACAGTGCGCTTAGCCGATCAAAAAGGTTGTCATCATTGTAATCTTCACATCTGAATAAAAGAGTCATTTTTCTATCCCAAATATTGTGTTTATTTTCTTTCATTTGGTTCATGCATATAGATTTATATATGAAGAATAAGATGGATAAGTATAGATAGTATATATTGTATCTTTGTGTTTCTCAAGTTGCTTGCAGGTCATCTTTGGGAGGAGACCGACAATCCAAGAAACTACAAAGGTGAAGGAAGTCTACATCAAACAATAGGACATAAGATATATTATCTTTTCCTTCTCTTGTCTTTGAGTTCAGATCGTTTGGGGTAGTCTAGAACTAGGACTATCTTTTAAGGGAGATCTTTTCTCTGCCTGTACTTTGAACCTAGTATAATAGGGGGTTTTCCCCACTAGAAATATTTTCTTGCTTCTACACAATCCTCTTCTTGCCCACCCACTTGGGGACTCCTTTCTCTCTATGCTTCTCTCTGATTTAATCTTAGACTGGTCAGTCTTTCTTGGCTTCTTACCTTCCTCAACTCTTCCTTCTTTCTTTCATTTGTTCCTCATGATCTGATTTCTTTCCGCAACACCTCAGACTGCTTTGTTTCTTTCTTTAGATTTCCATGCCACCACTTCTCAACTATGGAATATCTCCTCAAGGATCACTCATTTCTTGCATTATTTTCTTGTCGACCCCCCATCTATCAAAGAACTCTTTCCCCTTATTAGGTCATGATCCTACCCCAAAGTCACCCTACCCCAAGCGCAAGTGTTTAGTATTCCATCTTAGTAAAGGGAATAGTTAACATCCCATAGAATTTGCTCAACAGTCTCCCATGTGCACCTTTCTTGAAAATCACTTCCGCCCGTGTCAACGATTGGTGGTTCTCAGTTGTGAATTCAATGATATACCCTTATAGAGTCGTGTTAACCTAGAAATCAACTGCTCGCATAATCTGGTGATCCAACCAATGAAGTGTTGTGATCTTCTCTGTGTCCCAATTATAGGTCTTCTTGACGTGTTATTTGAATTTTGGAGCTTCTTCTTGTAGATGATCTACCAAATGGAACAACTCTTCAAGGAATTTTACTCAGAATATCTCAAACTGGTCATTCAATCTTTCTGAATAAAATAAAGAATCTTTTGTAGCATTCATGATTTTAACTCACAACTCCAATTCCTTCCATATAAACGCATCACAATTTTGTTCCCACCATTTTTGAACATCAGATCTATATATCTGCAGGAGAATTCTCCTTACAGGTTCTTTTTTAAAGCACGGGTCCCAAAAACAGAACCATTTTGTTGGTGCAAAATGATCAGACTAGGGTCCTCTTCAAGTTACCAAAAAAAGTACTAATGTAATATAGTACACTAGGAGGGAAGAAGTATCACCCGAAGCATAGATGAGATGAGTAGGAGAGGGAAGGGTAAGGAGAACACTCAAACAGATCTCTGAAGTATCGAGATTCATATTATTCTTGCGCAAGATAGTTTAAACTTGTTGTAGTCCTAGACATTTCCTAATTGATAATGGATAAACAGAGTTGTGTTGACATTCATAAATAATCTATAATCATTTAAGCATACCATCAATAAAATATAACACAACATAACATTCAATAGAATCAGAAGGCTAAGTACACGATATGTTTTCTTTTAATTGGGTCTCCAACTGCATTATGGTATAATGGGTCTCTTCTCAGAATACATGATCATCTTGAGTCACATATACAAATGGTCATGCCAATGATAATCATCAATTAATTCTCCATCGGTGCAAGAAAAGGTTATCTCATCCCCTTTCTCTTTCCAACCCTATAGTAATACATGACTCTATTATATTATCAGTCTAGCTCCCAACCCAGATCTCAAGATTCAACTTAGCTAACAACAAAAATAAGTAGAACTAGACTCAGACTTGGACTCAAGATTTTCCAACCTGCCTAAAATTAACCATGACCAACCCATTACAATCATATTGATCCCATATATATAACTTGATCCAGGATTGTTGGTTGAGAACCCCAAAGTTCTCTCTTCTTCTTGATTCAGTTACAACCTATTTATTCAAAACCGGTTTTGCACTTTCCTTGCAACTGTTTTCTATTATAAATGTTTCTTGTTGCACATTCCCTTTTGTTTGCTTTTTATTCTTTCCTTTGGTCAATTGTGTAGCTCTGAAACAACTTGCGCAACCTCGTTTTACCAAAACAAAGTTCCAAAATAAATTTCACAACTTTTGTTCATCAAAACGAAGGGCCCAAGATTTTCCATGTCTAGTGCCCATACTTCATAATTCGACTTGTTTAGAATTATAGGATCAATACTCGAAGCAATTTTCGATATCTATATGAAAATATTTTTTTTCAAAAAGTTTCAATTGACAAACCATCGACCCAGATTCAATCACGTAATAGATCAAACATAGAAAGGTTTGTGGATAACAGGTGAGGTTTCAAACCTTCGATTCTAATACCATATTGGGAAATAGGGTGGAACTAACACAAAATAAACAAATATTACTTCAGATAATCGAAGAGGGAATACATTTTCGAAGATAAAATAGGTGGTGTCTAAAGACATCATTACAACTCTTAAGAAAAATGCACTATGATAAAAACATTACAATGCATATTGGACATCCTGTTGGTTGTTAGAGTTGACTCCATCAAATCCATGTTGTCTAGTCGGCTAGACAAGGATGCTCGACCCAACTATCCATGTGTCCAAGTTTTCGTTGATTTCTTAGCTATTCGATCCACTTACTGACTATCTTCTTCTATTGGTCAACTATCATACCAATAGACTTGTTGACTACTTGGTCGACTAGTGTAGATATATGGTCGATTTCCTGACCTACTGTTTCCAGATGTAGATCGATCGCTTGACCAACTAATCCCAAGAGAAGTGTGATGAGCCATCATGAGTTGATGTTCCAACAATGCCAAAATTTTCTCTAGTCATCTCTACGAGAAATAAAAATCAATGGAAGAGATGATGACCCAAAATTTTCAAATTTTTACAACTTGGTAATATCATCAACAATTCTAGTTGTTAGAACATGCTTAGGATATTTTAAACCTTTGATTACAACTTGGTGAGGTTAAAAATCTATTGTTTCACCTTCACTTGAGAGTGATTTGATACACTGATATAAGATTGTAAGAGAGACGTGGAACACATAATACATTATTAAAATGACCATCATCTAGATGAATTGTTTCAGACCCTACAACACTAAGAGATCTATCATTAACAACAAATATATTTTTGGTGTTACATTAATTAAGAGTGGAAAAAATGGATTTTTCCTTAGCCATATGATAATATGATATAGAATCATTAAGCCACTTATGTGAAGAAGAATTAGATGTTGCATTGAAGGAAAAACAAGAAGAAAAAAGTACATGTCCATGAGAAGAATATTTAAAAGAAGAAGAATCAAGATTGATGTTGTGCTTATTCATTGTTGCTTCTAAGGCCTCCATCTTATTAAAACATTTAGAATCTAGATGACCATCTCTCCCACAAAAAATGAAATGTCTCTCAGTCTTCTTACGTTTTTTATTTTGTTCCTTTACCACCATTGGGAGTAAGGGTTGGTTGAGAGGGTTTGGGACCCTTATTTTTATTGATGTTATTTGTATGTTCCTTCTTTGGATGCTTGGATTTATCCTTCGTTTGGGACACCAAGGATTTTTTATATGTACATTCAATGATGATCACTCCAATATGCAAGAGATTATATTTCTCTCTAATCAAATAATCAAAAAAATCTTCAAGAGAAGTGAATGTGTAAGCATCCCCTGGAGTTTTTCTAGTGGAGTTAAAAGTAGATAAAAAATAGAATATGCACTACCAAGCTTAGAAATAATAGCATATATCAATAAGTCATCTTATTTTGTATGTTATAGCCTTCAAATAAAAGTATGTTTGTTTTGAACTTAGATAGATAATCTTGAATGCAAGAGAAATCACTAGCATTTAAAGAATTATATTGGTTTTCAAGATGGTGGACTCAAAAATCTATTGGAGTGGGCTATTTTGGACAAGTTTTGGCAATTGCGTAGAAGAACATCACTTGAAATTTTGGCAAAGGAGAAACACATGTGGAAAGAAGCTAGCACATTATCATGAGTTAGTTAGGAAGTTTTGGGACAATTTTTCCACTTTGTAACCAAGTTGTAAAAGGATTAGCCCTAATAGAATACTATAAATATGTAATATGTTTTGAGTGGAAGGTAGTCATGGATAGTGAATATTGAACACTTGTAGAATAGAGATTTGAGGAGAGTTATGAGTGAGTTGAATATCAGTTGGCAGGTATGTGTGTACTACAACATAGAACAACTGGGGAATGTTAGGGTTGTAACTGGATATCTATGTATGAGCGTAGTGCACATGAATTTAATGGAGATTATGAATGAATGAATAAGAAGCTAGTTGTTGTGTATGTATCCCAGTTTGGGGTGAACCAATTTAAAATCTTGTGTCTTGATGTGTTGCTTATATGCGTTATGTTTCTGATGCATGTAATGGGTGGTTAGTATAGATATGTTTACTATTTTTTGCTACTGTGCAATGATGGTAAATGTTTAGTATTCTTAATATGTCAATCATATATGTTGTTTCACACTAAAGATAATGATGAATAAATGAATGTTAAGTGAAGTAATGTTGTGCACATGGCATATTGTATGACAATTAAAGTTTAAGTAATGGAAACTGAGAACACAATAGATGGTTGGACAATGCATAGTATGGTCATGTTGAATACCTCACTTCCCCTCATCAATAAAGAAACTTGGTTCCTATAACCCCTCTAGATTCCTCGAGTGAGACTTCACATGCTTTCAGGTGATTCCAAAAGGGCCAGCATCTAAGGGTTTTGTTGGTTTATTATTATTGAGCCTAGGGTTTTTCCATTGCACACCAAAAAATGGTTCCATTGTTGGGATCGAGATATGTGAATAAGGCGGATGTGGAGGTCCACTAAGGAGAAAATCAAATAATGGTGGAATACTAAGGAGATAGAGTTTGTAGTAGACCAAAATCAAAATCCATGGATCAACACAAAAGAATGGATACAAAGGTATGTTTTTATAGATTTGCATGAAATTTTCTTCGTTGACTTCTTGAATGTGTTATCGGAGTGGATTGAGAGATTTATTAAACAGCCAAGAAGATATTGAACTATAGTTCTGATGAATTGGACTCCTGAATTGATTCAAACACTTAATGCAGTAAGCAATAAGACATCACACACAATTGACTACACGTTGGATAGTGTCCCGGGAGGTTATGTTACTGAATTTTAAATAGATTTTACCTAGTCATACAATGTTGTTGAAAGAGAATTCTTCATGGGACTGTGTAGAAGATACTTGAAGTCATTATCTAATCTGGATTATTTTGAGAACGACATGAAGACAAAAGTATAACTGATATATAACAAGGAAATACACTGAGATAATGTGGAGAACACAGAAATATAGTGGAACCCAACTTCTATTAATGAATAAGAGAGATAAAAACACTATAGAAAAAAAACTGGCAGAATGGGGTAATTTATCTCTAAAAAGACAAAGAGGTTGGCAATGCTTCATTCGCAACAAGATTTACATCATGCTTCATTTCATGCTTAAAGGGCCTCCTTGAACTCAATTATATATGAGAGAGTGAGAGGAGAAAAATTCCCATGATGCATGTGGGATAAATTGGACTAAGTTTATAAAATTCAATAGGCATGTAAAACACTAGGACTTCCTAGGATATCACCCATCCCAATACTAGTCTATATTGAGTGTGCTTACCTATGGATTTCTAATGGGCTTTGGTGCATTAACACTACTTTGTAGTTTTCATGTACATAAGACCACTATGAAATCATTACACGATGTTTGTAATTAACAAATGAAGATTAAATTACATTCCATTCCCCATCAAAAGGGTGAATATCATGGTTTATCAAAACCATAGGCTCAAAATGGTGATCTAGTGGAAAAGGTGGATGGCCACCAAGATCCATCTGGATCATTCCTCCCCCCTTAGGAAGAAATAGTCTCCATTGCGTCAAGTTCCCATGAGATATGGGGAGACTTCTGCTAAATCTGAAGCTTGGTGTGTTGATTTCCTTGCTCAAGAAGCTATCATGCTTAGCTTGTTGAAGGTTGTCATGAACCTATTGTTGGAGGGTCTGGATATGTTCAACCAATCTAGCTAGATGATATACCTTAGTGCATGAGAAATATATCGATGAAGATGCAACATGAAGAGTATGAAGGGTTCCATTATAACCTTGCTTGATTTGGCAGTGTGCAGGCACCCCCATAGGTGCAACAAGAACATCTTGGTACTCTTCTACAATCTTGTCGATCTGCTTCTGTTGGATAGAAAGGTTTTGGGCTGAGGATGCAGTGGCTGTAGTGTCCTTCTATTCACCTTCTGATCAGATTGTGAAGAGGCTAAACTTTGCAGTATGAGAGATTACTTTGTGGCATTTGTTTGGTGGGACAATGGTTGGAACTACCTCTGGTATCCTATATAGTTGACCCCCGACAATAACAATGATGCTACAGGGTCAAGACTCATAAATAACATGACGCCTATACATATATGGTTGGACTAATATAACATCACAAACTTCCAGTGGGGAAACATCACACAATACCTCATCCTTGAAGGGCTTGATATCGTAGGACAGGTGACACTGTTGGCTGACACGAAGATATTGACCCTGGAAAAGCCACCCAATGTCGTATGGCTACGGGTGTGGTGTTGTTGGAAAATCCAACTGCTTGAAAAGATCTGTTGAGATGATTTTCTTTTGGCTTCCACTATCAACAATAAAATGCATCGGGGTCCCCTTCACCTAGATATGTGAATGGAAGAGTCGCTCCCCCTCCTCAGGATCCTCTTTTGGTTGGATTGTTGCAGTTGCGACAGTAGAAATGGGTTTTGCATCAATGATTTGTCTCCTTTTATTATTTTATGAATCAGGGTCCAAGTCAGTGTTCGAATCTTTTTATTTGAGTTTGATCACTAATGAATGTATTGAGTGACATTCATCATCGCTGTGCCAAGGCATATTGTGGAACTCACACCACTTTCTAGTGCATTTCTTAGAATTCTTGTTACCCTTCTTTGTCTTCATCTGGGAATGAATCTCTTCAGGCTGGCCTTCCTTTCTTTGTCCTTCATTATGCGAGTTAGATTTTCCTTTTCCATGCTTCTCCCACTTATTCTGCTTCTTGAATTTCTGCTCAATTTTGACTACATATCGATAAGCAACTCCCAATGAGGAGATGCCCAAGAAATCCATCTCTGTTTGGATGTAACTGTGTAGAACACTACAATACATCAAAACCAGGTGCCGCTCAGAGTCTTTGATACCCATCTTTGAGAGAAAGGAATGAAATATGTTGGTGTACTCTGACACTGTCTGGTCTCTTTTCTAATGTAGAGTTGTCCATCTCATGTATTGGTCATCATAGTTTATGACAGGATATAACTCTTCCTTTAGGGCATCTACAAAGGCCTCCCAAGTGGTTTCTCTCCAAAATAGTGTATATTCATCCATGGTGTACCTATCCCAATAAAATTCACACCAAGATATGGCACGGGGAAGGGATTTAAGGAGCAGAAAGATTATATTTTCACTGTCAGAAAATGTTTGGACAAAGTAATAACCTTCTAGCAGATTCAACCATTTTTCTAGAGAATCTGCATCTATCTGGCCTTCAAATAAGGGGATATCAAAATCGGCTTGTACCTTGAAGGGTGTCGCACTTTTGAAATGGATTATTGTTGAAGATGCCCTAGCCACCACCATCGATAGTCTTAGAAGGATCTGAGAAAATTTGTCCATCATCTCGTTTCTCTGTCGCACAAGGGATTCCTCTAGCAACGTATTGAAACGATCTCCTTCTTTGTCATCTCTCTTTTCTTCCACCATGGGAGGTCGTTTGGGATGGTGAGAGTACTTGTCCTCAATAGAAACTAGCTCAAGATCCAAATCTCTATACCCTGACCTCGTCAGTGACCTACTCTGATAAACGACAACGAGCAACCTGCTCTAATACCATAGATCCAGATTATTGTGAGAACGACATGAAGACAAAAGTATAAATGATATATAACAAGGAAATAAACTAGGATAATGCAGAGAACACACAAATATAATGGAACCCAAATTATATTAATGAACAAGAGAGAGAGAGAAACACAGTAGAAAAAAACTGGTAGAATGGGGTAGCTTATCTCTGAAAGGAAAGAGATGTTGGCTACACTTATTTCAAAACAAGATTTACGTCACACTCCATTGCAAGATTAAAGGGCCTCCTTCACATAAATTATATATCAGAGAGTGAGAGGAGAACAATTCCCATGATGGATGTGGGATAAATTGAACTAAGTTTATAAAATTCCATAAGCATGTAAAACACTAGAACTTCCAGGGCGATCACCCATCCCAATACTACTCTAGCTTGAGTGTGCTTAACTGTAAAGTTCTAATGGGATCCGGTGCATTAACACTATCCTGTAGGCATGTACATAATACCACTAGGAAATAATTACATGATGTTTGTAATTAACAAATGAATATGACATTACATTCCATTCCCCATCAAAAGGGTGAATATCATGGTTTATCAAAACCATAGGCTCAAAATGGTGATTCAGTGGAAAAGGTGGATGGCCACCGAGATCCATTTGGATCATTCCTCCCCCCTTAGGAAGAAATGGTCCCCATTGCATCAAGTTTCCATGGGAGATGGGGAGAATTTTGCTAAATTTGAAGCTTGGTGCATTGATTTCCTTTCTTAAGAAGTTATCCTTCTTAACTTGTTGAAGGTTGTCATGAAACTGTTGTTGGAGGGGTTAGTTTTGTTCAACCAATATAGCTACATGATCTACCTAAGTGTGGCAGAAATATATTGGTGAAGATGCAACATGAAGAGTATGAAGGGTTATGTTATAAATTTCTTGATTGGGCAGTGTGGAGGCACCCCTGTAGGTGCAACAAGAACATCTTGGTACTCTTCTACACTCTTTTCAATCTTATTTTTCTAGATAGAAAGGTCTTGGGATGAGGATGTAGTGGTAGCAGTGTCCTTTTGTTCACCTTATGATCTGATTGTGAAGAGGCTAATCTTTACAGTATGAGAGATCAATTTGTGGCATTTTTTTGGTGGGACAATAGTTGGAACTACCTTTGATATCCTGTATAGTTGACCCCTGAGAGTAACAATGATGCTACGAGGTTGAGACTCATAAAAAATGTGACGCCTACACATATATGGTCGGCCTAATAGAAAATTACATACTTCTAGGGGGAAACATCACACAATACCTCATCCTTCAAGGGCTTGATGTCGTAGGATAGGAGACACTATTGACTGACATGAAGATCTTGAACCTGGGGAAGCCACCCAATGTTGTATGGTTGTGGGTGTGGTGTTTCTGAAAAATCCAACCGCTTGACAACCTCTGCTGAGATGATGTTCTTTTGGCTTCTGTTATCATCAATAAATTGCAGTGGGGTCCCCTTCATCCACATTCTTGAATGGAAGATTTTATCCTCCTCTTCAAATCCTCTTCTTGCTGGATTGTTGTTGTTGCGACAGTAACAATGGGTTCTGCATCAATGATCTATCTCTTTTATTATTTTCTGAATCAGTGTCCAAGTTGGTGTTCACGTCTTTTTCTTTGAGCTTGACCACTAATGAATGTATTTAGAGACATTCATCATTGTTGCACGCCAAGGGTTGTTGTGGAACTCACACCAATTTTCAGTGTATTTCTTAGAATTCTTGTTACCCTTCTTTGTATGCATCTAGGAATGGATCTCTTGAGGTTGGCCTTCCTTGCTTTCTCCTTCATTATGTGATTTAGATTTTCCTTTTCCATGATTCTCCCACTTACTCTGATACTTGAAGTTCTGCTCAATTTTGATTACATATCGATAAACAACTCCCAATGAGGAGATGTCCAAGAAATCCATCTTTGTTTGGATGTACCTATGTAGACCACTGCGATACTTCAAAACTAGGTGTCACTCGGAGTCTTTGATACCCAGCTTTGAACACAAGGTATGAAATATGTTGGTGTACTCCGACACCGTCTGGTCTCTTTTCTAACATAGAGTTGTCCATCTCATGTATTGGTCATCATAGTTTCTGACAGGATAGAACTCCTCCCTTAAGGAATCTACAAAGGCCACCCAAGTGGGTTCTGTCCCAAATAGTGTAGATTCATCCATGGTGTACCTCTCCCAGTAACGTTCCCACCAATCTCTGAAATGGGCAAGGTATTTAAGGAGCGTGAAGGTGATCTTTTCATTATTGGAAAATTTTTGGATAGAGTAATAACCTTCTAGCATATTCAACCATTTTTCTAGATCATCTGCATCTATCTGGCCTTCAAATAAAGGTATATCAAAATTGACTTGTACCTTGAAGGGTGTCTCACTTGTGAAATGGCTTCTTATCGAAGATGTCTCAGCCACCGCCATTAGCAGTCTTCGAAGGATTTGAGCAAAGTTGTCCATCATCTCATTCCTCTGTCACACAAGGGATTCCTCAAGCAATGTATTGAAAGGATATCCTACTTTTTCATCTCTCTTTTCTTCCTCCATGGGAGGTCTCTTGGGATCGAGAGAGTAGTTTTCCTCAAGAGAAACTAGCTCGATACCCAACTCTCTATACCATGACCTCATTGGGGACCTTCTCTGAGAAACGACAAGGAGTAGCCTGCTTTGATACCACACATCTAAATTATTTTGAGAACCACATGAAGACAAAAGTATAATTGATATATAAAAAGGAAATACACTAAGATAATGCAGAGAACACGAAAATATAGTGGAACCCAACTTCTATTAATGAACAAGAGAGAGAAAAACATTGTAGAACAAAAACTAGCAGAATGGGGTAGCTTATCTATGAAAAGAAAGATATGTTGGCTACGCTTCATTCACAACAATCTTTACATCACACTCCATTGCATTATTAAAGGGTCTCCTTCACCTCAATTATATATGAGAGAGTGAGAGGAGAACAATTCCCATGATGCATGTGGGATAATTTGGACTAAGTTTATAAAAGGCATGCCATAGGCATGCAAAACACTAGGACTTCCCTGGCGGTCACCCATCCCAATACTACTTTAGCTTGAGCATTCTTAACTGTGGAGCTCTAATGGTATCCAATGCAGTAACGCTATGCTTTAGGAATGTACATAAGACCACTAGGAAATCCTTACATGATTTCTATAATTAACAAATGAAGATGAAATTACATTCCATTCCCCATCAAAAGGGTGAATATCATGGTTTATCAAAACCATAGGTTCAAAATGGTGATTCAGTGGAAAAGGTGTATGGCCACCGAGATCCATATGGATCATATCTACGTGGATTAAGATGTTGTGTGACAAAGGGGTGATGAAAATGGAATTTGATTGCTAATAACCTTCATGCACATAGGGTAAATGGGGGTTGACCATTGAATGATATGAGCATAGAAAGAGGTGAAAAGAAGGAATGAGGAAAATATGAGATGAGGATGCCGAGTGGAGAAGAGTGTGTGACAAATGAAGAGATTGGAATATTGCACAATGATAAGATATTTATACCGAATAAGAAGAGGATTGTGGCTAAGATAGAAGGGAATCATAGTGATATCAAGGAAAGAAACACTAGTGCAATATTCGAGATCAAAGGGATTTTGTGCATAGAAGAAAAGATACATTATCTCAGTCCAGTAGAAGAGGATCCCACTCATATTGGAATCTGCATTGAACACTCTACCATGTGTGCATTTCCAAGAACTGAGGTAAGATCATAAGTTTTTTCAATTGTAGTTAGTGAAGGAAGTCAAGTTAGTAGTGGAAGTAT
>ML820706.1:47689-58538 GCA_009831015.1 Picea engelmannii
AAGGCCATCATAAAGATGAGTGTCAAGCATTCCAGTAATACTTGAATACAAGAGCCCCAAATATGTTAGGGTTATGGTGTGAAATTTGCAAGACAATGGGTCACCACCCTCATAATTGTCCATTGATGTAGAAATACCAGAGCATTGCGATTTTTTTTTTTTGTCATTTCTATAGGTCCATCAAACATGAAGAGAAGGATTGTCACGTGTTGGACTTGATGAGAGAGGGAACTGCAAATTCTTATAGATTCCTAGGTGAAGAACCAGAAGGAGGAGCCCTCCATTTTAATGCTGCCAGAGGAGGTAGAGGAGGCTTTAGAGTCCAAGGAAGAGGAGACTCTGGTTGAGGTAGAGGACCTATCATATGTTATAATTGAAATCAACCTAGACACTTTACTAGAAACTATTTGAATCCATGCATGACATGTATGTATTGCAAAGCGTTAGACCATGCGATGGAGAATTATCCACAGTTGATCACGAAATGGAAAGAAAAGAGGAATGTAAACATACAGATGATAGTAGCAGAGGTGCACGATGCAAAACCTAAAATAGCAATAGTTATGTGTGAAGGAATGAGAAACAGAGTGGATGTGATGGATTAAGGGAATATAATTCACCAGTGGGTAAGGAAAGAAACATAGCCATTACCATTGTTTGATCCGAGAAAAGATAAAGAGACCTACCAACAAGAAAGAAAATAATTGATGGGAGTAGACAGGATAACATCAACTTTGATTGCACCACCCTTGTATGATACACCACTGATGTTCGATATGCCTCTATTCTATGACCATTCAGAGAAGCAAGATGAAAAAGTAAGAAATTTGCAAAGTTTCTTAAGACATTTTTTAGAGTTAATGAAAGATAAATTTGCATTGAGTAGTTTTCATGGAATTATTGACCATTGTGCCCAAGAAAAAGAGAAACATGTTTCATGGAGAGAATTTAACCAGGTTCATAGTAAGAAGAGAATGAATAGGGAGTTTCAGATCAATGCACATATATGAGCTTACAAAATGGACAATATAATTATGGATTTAGGGTCCAATGTGAATGTTTTACCAAAACAGACTTGAGAGATGATGGGCCAACTAAAGTTGATTTCATCTCATATGCAGTTGAGATTAGTGAACCAACATAATATCATTCCAGTGGGAAGGCTGACATGAGTAAGTGTCAATATTAATAGAGTGCGCAATATAGCATAATTTGAAGTGATCGACATAGTCGACGATAGTACACCATATCAAAAACTATTAGGACTTGATTTGGAATTTGATAATCAGACTATCATTGACCTAAAGAAAATAAAGATGATATATGAAGTATAAGTTACTGCACCATTAGACTCAAATGAAGGAAAGATATATGTAGAGCCAACAAAGAGAAAAGAACTTGATAATTTGTATAATATGACTGAGCGGATGGATAATTATGTCAATCCTACAATTGACAGAATACTTAGTTGGATAAGTATCATCTCATGTGCATCCGACTCAAAGGAAGCTCCAGAGAATTAGGAAAAATGATTACATGAGGTGCCAATAAGAAATTGTGCTAGGATTACCTGTGCACTGTGATGGATCATAAATAAAATAGTTGAACCTCCAAGCCTTTTAGGTTATCAAGAAAAATATTTTTATGATCGAAGGATTGATGTATGGTACACCTAGAGTTACTGCGATAGTAGAAGAGATCTTTCACTCTCATAATTTTACTGAAGAAACCCAAGAGGATGAAGACCCAAGGAATTTTCAGATACCAGAAGTTAAAGGGGAATGCACAGTAGAAGGAGCAGAGCTTGAGTCAGCTATATATTCAAAACCCCTAAGAACCCGCAAAGTGAACATTGGTACATAAGATAAGACAATATTTTCTAACATATGAGACTATTGGAGCAATGAGACAACCAAGAAGATTGTTGAATTTTTGCATGCGTATCATGATCTATTCCCAACTATGTTCTAAGAGATGAAAGGAATTGATGGGGAATTGGGAGAAATGAAGATTCCATTGAAACCAGATGCCAAACCCATGTGAAAAATACCCTATAGAATAAAATCAAAATATAAACAAAAAGCACATGAGAAATCTTGGAATGATAGATATATCAAACAAAATAAATTTCATACATGATACCTAGTGTTACTTTATGACAACATGTTTATGCAACACCTAGGGAAGTTATAGATGCATTTGTTAGGCCCATATGTGATCAGATATGTGACAGAAGTACGTGTTGTTCAGCTGGAAAAGTTGGATGGAGTAGTCATGGAAGGGATAGTTAATGAGAGTCAGGTGGAACTGTGTAGGGATGACCATCCTTCCCTATGCTAAGTTGTATGCGCAATAACTTTATATATGTATTATAATGTAGATATAAAAATAAATAAAGGTATAAAAAGAAAGAAAATGTAAACAAAGGGGAAAAAGAAAGAAAACAATTCAGAGAAAAAGTAGAAATTTGAAGAGTGAATCAATGTTCAAAAGAGTTAAGATTAGAAAGTAAACAGGATAAGAACAAAAATTCCGTGGAAAAAAAAGAAGAAGGAAATAGGGTGCACAGATGAAGGAGGCAAGTTTCATAGAGAGGCTATCACATAGATAAGAATTAAGAGAATTAAAGAGGAAACATGATGGGAAAAATCATTTATGAGGAAACATCATGTCAAAAAGGCGTCGAAGATCGTAAAAGACTGACAGATATAGACCCAGATACGCCAAAATATTCAAATTTAATGTGGGGTTAAGACAAGTATTGAATGAAAAGCACTAGTTGATTAAATGAAAAGTTTAGGCATGAATATAGGTTAACCATTACCGATGGGTTATGAAATAAAGAGAAGGGTCGATGAGGAAAGGTTATGGTCGATTACAATTTGAATAGAGAGCCAATCGAGGAGGAGTTGTAGAGAGAAGAGAGTCTTGCATATTTTTAGGTGTTAGTCGAAGGGAGACTATTTCAGAGAGATATGGAACCACCCAAGGAAACAATAGCATCAATATCAACACCAAGGAAATTTCGAAGTCAACTAGCAACAATACCTATAGTTTAAGAAACCCCAGGGGCATCCTCATTAGAGAAAATATATCCAAGAAATTACATACTACTAAGGAAGGATACAATGAAGCTAGTCAGGTTGTCGAAAGATGTTAAATATCTTATTTTGGAGCCAAAAATCCCACCTAGAGTGATCTTGGAGGAAGATGTGTTAGGATTGGTATTCACAGAGCTAGCGTTGAAAAATTATTTGAAGAAATACATCAATGCATAAACACAGATGATCGTGATAGAGCCACAGACATGAGAAACATGGTTGGATAAAGCTGTCATCCTAAATTTATTTGACATACCACATTTTAGAAGAAGAACAAAGATCAATGCCTGTGTGAATATGTTATTGAGTTGCATGCAGAGAGGTTACTTATGAATTGATAGTTTGATCTCCCTTGACACATATTTGATTGTGTGAATCACTAGAATACCATTGCAAGGGGAGGACCCCTCACTTTTATTTTCAGACAAGAAGACTAAGATGGATTTATCAGAGAGAATGAGAGAGAATTTTAATATGCATAAAGGAGTGCATGGTTTGGATGTAGAAAGAATATGAAACCCTACAGTGAGTTTTACGATAGACGTATTGGCCTATAAGTTGTTAAGGAAGTGTCGAAAGGACCAAGTACTAGAGACAATAATATAGTAGGCAAGAAGTTCTTCGAGGGTGTGTATATGAACTAGGAAACATTTTTTCTCAACCATATCTTGATCGACTATGAATATGACCAAGATAAAGGCATTGGGACTGATCATGGAATACTGGAACGCAGATTGGAAAATCCCATCGACAGAGACTGAGAAACCAAATATGCAACAACCAAAGATTGAAGAAATACCAAGCACAATCCTCTGTTAAGGAGGACGATCTAGTAAATATTGGTGATCAAGTTAAGTAAGTTATAGATGATGTGTTTCAGATCATGACACAACAAAAAGAGGAGATGAACAGAAATATGCAAGAGTAGATGGATGATTTGTGCCATATTTTAGAAGGAGCAAGGAATACACCAACACGACAAGTACAAGATGCACAAACAACAAGCACAACACAGAATGGAAAAGTGAGGCTAAAAGTATCTTAGTCATTAGAAGTAGCATGTGAGTGCAGGATGATACATATAGCACAGTGGGTTATAATATTCACATCAATCGAGATGCAGGAGAAAGAACAAGCCTTAAGTCACATTGACTAAGATTTGTCAAAGTTTCCAATAGATATGTTACAAGGATTGCATGCCAGCTTTACAAAAGAACTCAACCTACGCACATAAAATACCTCCAATGAGTTAGTTAAGGTCATGAAAAAGAACATAAATTTGCATCTCAACTACAACAGAGTAACCATGGAAAGAGACGAGGTTGCACAGAAGGCAGAGATGATACAACAGGAATTTGAACAAGTGTACAAGGAACTTCTAGAAGTACCAATGGAGATGGATACTCCAATAAAAGAGAAGGTCTCAAAGATATATGAATCTATTCAAGGATTCTGTTCAAATATTATGTAATTGGAATCATGCACAATACTAGGTACTTCACCTAAGGAGAGAGAGAAAAGGGAGAATATGGTGAACATGACGGTTGAGAATATCAAGAGCTTAGAAGAAGAGTGTGCCAATTTTTTTAAATAAAGAACATAAGTCTGGACTCTGTTGACAGAAGATGTCGAATCACAATAAGTTGGGAAGAAGATTCAAGATGCGTAGGAGAAAGCAAAGAAGTTTAAGGAGACAATGAACAAATTTCCACCAAAAGAGAAGATGACAACAATGGAAGAAAACAAGAATCTATACTCTGAAATGAACCGGATGAGAGCAAAGCATCAAGATCTTGCGTAGAAGATGGAGTTATTACATGAAGAGGAATAAAAGGTAGTAGAATATCTCACAACTCCACAAGGAGTGGTGAAACAAGACAATCAGGAGACTACCAAGAAGCTACATGGCTCGATAACAAAATACATAGAAGAATATTTATCAAATAAAAAAGAACCTGTGAAGGGGATGGTCGCCACTTCTAAGAAAACATTTCAAAACTTCTTGGCGACCAAGCTCATGGAGAAGGGAGAGAAACAATAGGAATAAGTGGCTCGGGATGAGCCACTTGTGAGTGTTGGGGGCATGTTGGAGAAAGATATTTTGTATAAGTTTTGGGAATCACGCAAAATTCGATCACATGAAATTTTGGAAAAGGAGCAACACATGCATAAATAATCTAGTGCATTATTAGGAGTAAACACGCAAGAGACAAGAGTTAGTTAGTATTTTTTGGGACAATTTGTCCACTTTGTAACCATGTTGTAATGGGCTTATCCCTAATAGAATACTATAAATGTGTAATGGGTTTTGGGTAGAAGGTAGTCATGGATAGACAAGAGAGAACACTTAGAGAATATATATTTAAGGAGAGTTATGAGTGAGCTTAATATTAGTCAAGAGGTATGTGTGCACTGTGACATAGAACGACTAGGGAAGGTTTGGGTTGTAATTGAATATCTATGGATCGACGTAGTGTGCATGAATGTAATGGAGATTATGAATGAATGAATAAGAATCTAACCGTTGTGAATGTAACCTAGTTTGGGGTGAACCACGTTAAAATATTTTGTCTTGATGTGTTGTTTATATGTGTTATATTTCCGACGCATGTGATGGGTGGTTAGTATAAATTTGTTTACTGTTTGTGGCTACTGCTCAATGATGGTGAATGTTTAATATTTTGAATATGTCACTGATATATGATGTTGTTCACTTAAGATAATGATGAATGCATGAATGTTAAGTGGATTAATGTCGCACACATGGCATATTTTATGATAATTAAAGGTTAAGTAATGGAAATTGTGAATAGAGTAGCTGAATGGATAATGCATAGTATGGTCATGTCGAATACCTCACCTCCCCTCATCATTGCAGAAAGTTGGTTCCTGCAGCCCCTCTAGATCCCTCGAGTGAGATTTCACTTGCTTGCAGGTGATGTCGAAAGGGATGAAATCAAAGGTTTTTGTTTGTTTATTATTATTGAACCTAGGGTCTACCCACTACCCACCAACAATATCATTATGTTTGCAAAATACAGTTTCCAACTTTTTCCAAGTGTCATCTAGTTTTTCAACTCCTTGAAGTTGAAACCATAAATCACTAGAGTTGTTACATTCCTATTAATCCACATTCTTCATCATTTTTACTGTCTTATTTGGATTTAGTTGAGGCATTAGTGGGGGTAGTTTTGTTTCCCAAGTTAATATAGAAAAGTCCTTTACTTCTTAGTACATTCTCCTTACAATATTTCCATGAGAGGTAATTTGAATTGGTAAGAAAAGGATCAATTGGTCTAAGCATATTAAAGTATGCATGCAATATGTCCTTAAAAGAAAAATCAGTTTGTATTAATGGAAATCTATAAAAAGGAAGATATCTTAAAAAAAAGGACACTGAAAACATACTCTAAATGTTAAAGTTATGCCCTTTTTGAGAAAGAAAAAATATAACCAATGTGCCAAATGGTAGGTAAAGGTTTCCCCGTGTGGTGATGGGTGCACAATGAGGTTGTTCAGTTAAAAAATTTCCTTCCTTCTCTAACTTTACCTATAATCTCACTTCAAAAATAAACTACTTTTACATAAAGTGGCCTATTTTTATAAAATAAATGAGAATCACTTTTACAATGACGTTGCATTATAAATTAAACTTACATGCAAAAAATAATTAAAAAAATAACATTAAAGTTACTTTACAATGAAGTTCTATGAAAGAGTTGAACTCAAGACCTCTTATTTAATGAAATAACTTTCAACCAAGTGAGATAATGCAAAATATGTAGAAAATTTTATGGAGGAGGAGATGCAATTTTTTAATTTTGTTTTTTAACTCTTTATCTTGAAGTGCATGATTACCCTAAAACCCTTGTTTTTCTTGCAAAACTATTCAACATCACTGAAAACAAGCAAAATTATTAAAAAAAAACTCAAAACTTAATAAGATCAAGGTTAGATTTCAATTAGAATACATGAAAAATGCAAGTTTTCTCTCCTTTACTTTTTATTTTTTGAGATCACCTAAAGTTCAGAGAAAAAAGTATATGCAGAAAAGAAAACACTTTCTACTATTTTTTTGGTTTGCTAAGATCATACAAGGAACATGGAAAAGGGAATATATAGAGTGGAAAGGGTATAAAACCAAGGTTATAAAGAAAGAAACTAAAATATTAACACAATATATAACAAAAAATTAAAATCATAATGAAAATTTATACCTTTGGATCTGAGAAAAATGACCATATTTTGGGAAAAATAGAAACATTTTTGAGTGAAACAAAAATTGTTTGCAACTGAAAATTATGTTACAAATGTAGTGGAATAGCTCGTGCAATACAAAAACAAACATAAGTAATAAATCCATAAATCCTTTTATGAATGAATCAAGATAGGTTTATGATCTCAATTGATAATAGGAGTGAGAATTTGTATGCTCTTTGATATCATGTTTGAAAAACAAGGTATTTCTACATAGTTTGAACACCTTAAGAAACTACTCACACAAAAAGATGAAAGACAAATACACCAGTGTATTACATGGTTAAAACCCTCAAAGAGGGAAACAATCCACGACCCTAGATAATGCAACTAATTGAGGCAATATATTATTGAAAAAGGAAAAAAATGCATATGTGATTCTCACAATCAATCATAAGCAAATGACCCTCCATGCTCTTCAAATAGATATCATGGAACAATTAGGTGTTAAGCCATGGATCAATATAGTTGTTAGTATTGAGGAGAATACAAACCATTATATCACTTTGTGTCTAGAACATATCATTACCATTGGATTACATACTTACAAATGCATACTAAGGAAACACACTAAATAAACACACTTTACATAAATATACATTATACCAAGTTTATATTAACTAAATCCTAAGTGTCTAAATATCAAAAAAACTTGTAATAAAAAGTCAATATTTTTGGCTAGGAATGAAGATGGGCATGGCTGATTATATAGCCAAGCGTATGGAATGTTAAATATTAAAGGTTGATTATAGACATCCAATAGGTTTTCTACATCCATTATCAATTCTAGAGTGGAAATTAGAAGTGGTAACTATGGATTTTATCACTGAGTTTCCAAAGACAACAAAAAAACATCATTCATTAATGGTAGTGGTGGATAAATTAACCAAATATGATCACTTTATTCCAATCAAATTGGCTCATAAGGAAGATAATATAGTAGATATGTACTTGAAGGATATTTCCAAGTTACACATGATACCTAAAGGTAATTATTTAAAATAGAGATCCACAGTTTACCTCAAATTTTGGGAAACGATTATTCAAGGGTTTTGGTACAAATCTAAACTTAGTATATCTTATCATCCACAAAATGATGGGAAAATAGAGAGATTCAATCAAGTGATTAAATATGTGTCAATAATTTATGTGATGTATAAGCCATCAAAGTGGGAGGATTATTGGCAATGGGGACAATTTTCCTACAATAATGGATATCAAGCTTCACTAGAGATGAGTGAAGTTGAGGCATTGTATGGCAGAAAGTATAATATTCCTATTACTTGGGACAATTCAACATACATAGTATTAATTGGGCTAGAATTACTCAGACAAATGGAAGAAAAAATGGTCAAGATCAAGTATAATTTAAAGGTAGAATAGGATAAATAAAAGAGTTATGTAGATAAAGGAAAAATACCAAGCAAATCATGTGTTTCTAAAAGTGAAACAAAAGAAATGTTGATTGAAGTTGGGGAGTTGTACTAAATTGAAAACCATATATTGTGGTCCTTTTGAGATCTTGGATAAGATAGGACCTATTGAATACATTATTTCATTTCCTTTTTCAATAAAATTTCATCATGTGTTTTGTGTGTCATTTTTGAAGAAGTATGTGCATGATCCTACCCATGTCATTGATTGGGATTTGATTTAGGTAGAACTAGAAGGAGACTTCCAAGTACATCCAATTGGCATATTGGGTGAGAAGGTCATTGTTCTAAAAAATAGAGTCATAGGGAAGGTAAAGGTCCAATGGGCCCACTAAATCCCTCAAGAAACAACATGGGAGCTAGATGACATTATATGGGTGCCATATCCACATTTATTTTGGAAATTGTTTATGTAAAAAATTGTTGTTACTGTATATAATGATGATGTGAATTGAGAACATTAAAAAATATAAGGGGAGGGGAACGAAATACCTCAATATTGATTTCCATATCAACATTGTGTATGTATATGATGAATGAATAAAATCCAAATGATGTAATATGTAATATTTCATATCGAATGATAATAAAAAATTATATCATAGGTTGCAGAAGAGAAAAACAAAAGAATGGGGGACTATGACTCTAGAAGAGGGGAAATACAAAGGGATATTAAGTATTCAAAGGAGAAAGTACTTTAGTAAGTGAATTAACACAAACTCATTACAACCTTAATCATCTCCCTTGATTATAAATTAATTAATTGTTGTTTTGTTAAGCCTTAGGGGTTAGCACATAAAGGGGGTATGTGGGTATTTGGAAGGATACATCCCCCCTTCATGCTGTGAAAAAAATTATGTTATACATTTTAGTAGGAAAAATATCATTTGGTTTGGGGAAATAAGGAGACATATCCCTAAGTGACTACCATGAGCTTACTGTAATCAAATCTTGGAAATATACAACCATGAATTATGAGAGAATTGTGGCTATATGAATGATAATCATTATGATTGATAAATTCACTATAGTTGAAAATTCCTAGAACTAAACAGTGAGATTTCCTATCCAACATGTGTTTTATAGATCTATTTTCCACCCCATAGACTCATTGAGGACCTAATGGTGTTTCCATGCTAAGACATACCTTTTCTACCTTGGATTTTGAGTTTTTAAGGGAGGTGGTGCCTTGCATTCCTAGTAGGCTGAGAATGATTACATGTTACACCATTGACAAGGTGTGATCATTTTCTAGTTACACTATTTGTAGCTCATGACCGCCTCTACAAATTTCTAGATTCGATGCATTTTGAGGCGATCAGTGTTGGGTGAGTTGTATATATCACATGATGATCTTGGGATATCATATTGGAATCAAGTTTCACTAAGTTTTAGAGGTCTAGATACATCCCCTAGCCTCCTCCATCAATATATAAAAGTAACACATTCCAAGGGAGGAGAAAAATAATATTTGGAGGGTAAACATATGCTACATATTTTTAGAAAGGGTATTCTACAGTTATCCTTCATATTAGAGTTAGCCTTGCTTGTGTGAGGGATAAGGAAGAGTTGGAGCAAGGATCTAGGAGGGACCTTGAATAAGGACTCAACATAAAATAATTGATTGATGTAATGTTTCCTATTCTTATTAATATAGATATGTATGGTTTCACCCTCCATTAATTGTTTTTATTTAGTCAAGTATTATTTTCAGTGGTAGATTTGTTCTTTCTTGAGAAGATAAAGCTATATCTAACAAGGATTTGAAATTCCTATTTCTAGAAGGGGATTGAGAGAGGTATTGTTGTTCTCTTTTGTGCATAAAGTAGGTGCTAGGATATGGAACTAGATTTTTGGAGTTGCATTATCTTAGATTACGTAGGGAAAACCATTGGGAACAACGCATGGACCATATTCACTCTATTATTGCATAAATTAGGATCCACTCCATTATATCTAGAGGGAAATTATATTGTTTTCTATCCTATAGTCTTTCTCAGATCAAGGTAATATTTGAGGGAGTGATCACCTATCCACGGGGCAGATTTATCAACAACA
>ML820706.1:59634-76227 GCA_009831015.1 Picea engelmannii
CACAGATCCTCTTCTTTTCAATTCAGATGTTGCACTCTCTTCCTTCTTCACACATGAATCACCTTCAACAGCAACAACCACCACAACTCCAACAGCAACAACAACCTCATCTCTTCTCTGTACCATGTACTTATAGATTTTGTGCACCTTATGCATGCAATGTGCGCAATCCCTCTGCATACTCACACCGTGCCGATATCCTCCACCTCTCGAGTGCTCTACCTAATCATCATGGTAACTCTTCAGCGTCTCTGGCGGTTTTCCCACGTGTTCAACATCACTGGGTGTTATGCCGATATTCCTTTTTCTCTCTGGCAGTCGAGACTCTTCGTCTTCTCTGTGACAGTCGAGATCATCCTTTCTGTTTTAGTCACGAGCTCTAACCATCACCCAACTGTCAATTTCCTCCACGAATCATCTTCATTCCACTGGCAGATTCCATGTAACTCTTCAGCTCCTCTGGAAATCACACAAAAGTCTCTTCACATTCTCTGGTAGAAACCATCAATGGTTTCTAGTAGTTTCATTATGTCGTGCAATGGTAGCCCACTGATCTTCTTTAGTTTCATTCATTTTCATCCAGAACAACCATTCCTACACAGTCTGTCTCATTTTCTTTGATACACACACACAACGGTTCAACTTCCCATCTCCTTAGGCAAAAGGAAGACAACTGTCTCAGCAACTGAAATGCCAACTAATCGGAAATCATGAGTCCGTTTCACTCACAGATTCCAAGATAAGGAGTTAACTGTGAGAGAGAACAGTAACCCTCCAATCAACACTTGATCTGATGGTTCAGATCATTCCGCGATTTTGCATATTGCGATTTCGACACTCCTGATGTTCAATGTTCTTGTCACTTACAAATCCAGATCTATGAAATTCCGATACAGAACTTTTCTGCACTAGCTCCTTCCCAAATATGACTATGGTTATAACCAAGCGCCTATGCAAAAAGTGCTTTCGTGATTTCCTGTTTTGTGATTTTCGACACTATGCTCCGTTGACCCCAAGTCATCAAAATTTTGATCACTTGCCACATGTCCTATGATTCCATGGTCCAGATATGATCTTGATTCAATGGCTACGATTGAATCACAATTTCGTGATTTCGGCATTCTTGTTACATTGGGTTCTTTTCCTCTCTATGTCGCGATTCACGAAACTTCGATATGGAGTTTGATCAATGGTCCAGATCTTATCTCTATTCAATGGCTGCAATTAAATCGCGATTTCGCATATCGTGATATCGAGATTCCTGATGTTAATAAACTTTGGCATCTCCAACTCTCGATCCCCGAAACTCCGACATGGAGTTAGATCAACGGTCCAGATCTGAGCTTGATTCAACAGTTGTGATTGAATCGCAATTTCACATATCGTGAAATCAACATTCTTGTTGCATTGTTTCTTTGACATCTCCAACACGCGATCCTTGAATCTCCAACATGGACTGGAATCAACGGTCCAGATTCAACCTTGATCTGAAGGCTCAGATTAAGTCACAATTTCGCATATCGCGATTACACCCGCTTCTCCTTGTACCTTAAAGGACGTGCGGGTTCTTCTTGATCCAACGATGGTCGGATCCTGCGCTTGGATTTAACGCTTGAGATTTGTCCTCCTCTTCTACAATCTCTTCTTATCTACATTCAGATCTGACGACCCTCATTCTTTCAGGAATTTTGAATGGATCCAACGATTATAAATGCTTCTCAAGCTTTACAGGCCTTCAATCATTCGATCAACCTGAACTTATCTTCTATTTGCCTGGTTGCGTTGCCTTTGATCATTCGATCTTCCTAAATATCACTGTGTTGATGATCATCGTTGTTGTACTCAAGCCATCATCATTGTTGTATTTTCCATCAATGACAAGCATACGTTGCCTATAAAACATACCAAACATCCTCTACACTATCTCTTCTGATCTTATTGAGGTTTCTCTACAGCTTCTTCCCAAAATAATTCTGGTGCCCGTCTATTACATTCTTCCTATACTCATGCCATCTTCATTGCTGTACTTTCCATCAATGAAAAGCATGTGCTAGCTGTTAAATCTTTCCAACAATCTCCCCCTTTGGCATTGATGGAAACAAAGGCACCCAGATTCTTTTCTCCCCCTTTGACATCAATGTCAAAGAGAACATGCTCCCCCTGAGCTGTTGCATTATTTTAGGAGGTATTAGATATTAAATCAATGCAAAATCCCCCTGACGGGATGGAGTCTTTCATTTGAGGCCTGTAGAATATTTGTATCTAAGCCAGAGTCTTCTCTTTCTGATTCTTGGACATGTTCATCTTCATCTTCCTCCGTATCCTCTGTGGAAAATTCAAAATTGCTTACCTCTCTTACTCAGACTCCTTTATCAATCTTCTCATGAGTGGATGACTCCCCCTGTCACTGTTATCTCTCTTCTTTTGACTATTTTCCCCCTTTGTTCCTAAAAGGTTAACTTTCCTTGAAAAGGTCTTTCCTCTTGTTGTCTCTACAGGATGTCATGTGTATCATATTGTACATCAGAATGTTGTTGTCCTACTTGAACACTGTGAAATTGTAACTTGTACCTTTTAAATATCCCTTGGATCTCCCCATTGAATTTCATCGATCTCTATTACTGCAATTTTCATTTTTATTTCATGATGCATTCAATCCAGGGCTTTTATGTCCATATTCAATCACAAGAGAAAACTGCTACACCCACTCTCACGCCTTCTTTTCTTTCTCACAAATGAAGGACCTATATCAAGTTTCTTAGGAGCACTGATTTCTACCTTGTTGAGTCCAATACCGGATTTGTCATTTGGTGATCTCTAGCTATCCAAGACCTTGTCCAAAGTCATGGATCTACTCAAGAACTTGATTTGGGTGTCTTCCTTCTCAACCTTCAAGACTTCTGCTTCCTGTTTATGACATGGTTCTTCTCCTACTTCTTTCGTGGGATAAATGTTGACTGAGCATTCTTTTATTGTATCTGAATCTTCTTATTTACTTGCAGGGGAGGATTCAACATCAACATTCTTGTTTTCCCTTATACTGTTATTCACCATTTGTCCTGAGTTTACATTTACCTTACATTCTTTGGATGTGAGCACCTCTTCACTGCCTCTGTCACTCTTTTGACTTGAACTGAGTGAATTATGTTTCAGACCATCCACAAGCAGAACATACTGGGCATCTCCTTTGTCATTACTCAAACTCACCATCGCTCTATCCTTGATTTTACCTGGTTCATCATTTTCAAGGATCACATTTTCTGTTTTTCTTTTACTTATGCACAGAAGCTTATCCATGTTTCCAGTCATGTGCTTGCAACATCCACTTTCTATATTCCCGGAGGCCTTTTGTTTTTTAATTGAAAGTGCTAGATCACATTTTTCAATATCTTTCCTTTTCGAGGTGCTGGCCTTTTTATCTAAGAACTTTATCCTTGGGTCTGCTTTGTAATTCTTCAGATGGAAGTTTGTCTCTTTGTGGCCAAAGTTGTAACAGTTATAACATTCAATCTCATTGTTCAATAGGTAAAAGTGGTAGTTGCAACCTTGTCTACTCATTGATTGTTTATTAATCCTTGACCTCCCCAGATGCATGTCTCTAGACTTAATTTGGAAATTTGCAATATGTGATGGTTTGTTACTTTGTTGTATCATTCTTTGTTGTGGAAGATATTTATTCCTTGAAAATCTTAATTGCTTATGTCTAAGTCTTAGGGAACAATTTACAGCTTTGTGACCAAATTTAGAACAGTATAAACAATATCCATAGAAAAATGCTTTGTACCTGGAAAATGGTTGTCTTCTTTGAGAAAATTGATTTCTTTCATGTTGATGATGCCTTTGAGCAGGGAGTGCATTATTTCTTTGTTCCACAAATTCACTCCTGGCACCTTTTTCTTTACTTGTCCTGGGCGACAAATTGTCTTCCTTTTCTTCTACAGGTTTGTTGTTGTCATTGGTTGTCGATTTGACATGGACACTAGCTTTGACAAACTTGATGGGTTATTTGTTTCTTGGATGAACACTACTTGATCCCTCTTCAAACCCCAAACCAATTTTTATCTTTGGATTTCTTTGTTGATTCATAATGGTGGTTAATCCTTCTAAGGCTTTGATACTAGAAATATTCTGATGATACAAGGTTTGAAACCTCTCCATCTCTTTCCTAGTTTTCACTACTTCTTCTTCCAGGGCTTCAGATCTTGCCCTCTTTTATGATAGCTGATGTTTCAGAATATCCTCGATTTTCTTTGCCTCTTCTAATTCCACCTTCAGCAGGGAAAAGTCTTCATCAGGCTGTTTACTGTATTTCTCAAACTGTATCAGCAATTGTTTTTGCTTTATGTTCTTGATTCTTAGTCTGTCAATCTCTTCCAGTGCATTGACCAGTTCTCCTTCCATATCAACCACAACTTCTTCATCATTCTCTTCACTGCCTGTTCTTTCATTATCATAATCCTCTTTAGCCATAAGAGAGAAGTCATTTACTTTATCTTCACAAGAGGAATCACTATCGGCGTCTTCTGAGGAGTCATCATTGTTTACACATAAACTCTTCTTCTTATCAAATCTTATTGATTTTTGCTTCTCTTCATCTTCAGAGTTTTGATCATGTTTCTTGTGTGGACATTTATTTACAAAATGTCATATCTTACCACAGTTGAAACATTTGGAGGGCATCTTACCTTGGTACTTGCCTAATGATTTCTTTAATCTTCTCACGAATTTTTCTTTGATTTTATCAGGCTCACAATCCTCATTATTATCTACTTTAAATGATGCTTCTCTAGAGGTGGTTTTATCTGTAACTATCCTCATTTCATATGCAGTCAACGTTCCCAAAAGTTGATCAAAAGACAAAGTCTTTATATCATTAAGTTATTCTATAGCTAAAACCTTTGGGTTGAATCTATCTGGGAGAGATCTCAAGATTTTATGAACTAAAGAAGGTTCCCCAATTGTTTCACCAAGTGCCTTCATTGCATTTACCATTTCGTCTACTCTCATAAAGTATTTTCCAACAGTTTCATCTTCTTTCATCTGTAGCTTTTCAAATAGTACTATGTAGGTTTGAAGCTTGACATCTTTCACCTTCTCATTACCTTCATAGTTGTTAATGATTTTGTCCCACATTTCTTTAGCAGTTTGAAGATGCATTACCTTCATAGTTGTTAATGAGTTTGTCCCACATTTCTTTAGCAGTTTGAAGATGCATCACCTTCACAAACTCGTCTTCTGCAAGTCCATTCAAGATAACATTCATTCCCTTAGCATTAAATCTAAATTCTAACTTATCATCCTTGGAAGCTAGCACAACAGGCTTTATGTATCCAGTCTCTACTACATCCCATACATCAACTCTTAAGGCCATTAGGTATGTTCTCATTCTAACCTTCCAAAAGGAAAAATTAGTTCCATCAAATAGAGGAGGCCTAGTGACTGAAGTCCCTTCATGGCTTGTTATGTTTAAGCTCTAGGATCCACCCTTAGAAAAATGAGGGATGGCTCTGATACCAATTGTTGGACAACTGACAGGGGGGGGTGAATCAGTTGTTACCGTGCTTAAAAATTTATGCTTCTTTTAAACTCTTTGCAGAAACATTGAATGATGATCACAATAATGTAGGGAAATAAACAATGGCACTTTCAACATCATTCACATATTTTGGAAACACAGAGACAGATATTTCCCGAGGAAACCCATACAGGGTAAAAACCTTGTTTTCTTTATATGATAAGTAATAGTTACATTCTTTACATTATCATACATATGATAACCAACTCATAATGAGGCTACAACCTTTGTTTTGCAAAATGCAACTTGTTGAGAGAACCAACTCTCTGTTTTCTCTAGCACCCACTATAAGGAAGCACCAACTCCCTGGTTTCTGTAGCACCAACTAGAAGGAAGCACCAAATCCCTGGTTTCTCTAGCACCAACTAGAAGGAAGCACCAACTCCCTGGTTTCTCTAGCACCAACTAGAAGGAAGAACCAACTCCCTGAGTGTTTCTAGCACCAACTAGATGGAAGCACCAACTTCCAATCATACAGGCACCATCCTGTATCACAGAGAACAAGAGTTCTCCCTTGCACCACCCTGCTAACCTGGTTTTTCTGGATGCAACCAGATGGAAGCTACAACTCCCTGTGTTCAAGCACCCACTTGAACCTATGAGGAGAAAAATCCTCGCTAGCACCTCCCTTCCACCCTAAAATACAAATCTTTGCTACTGAAACTTATTACAATGATATAATGTTCAACAATGGCTTACCAGACTCATCACTGTTCTGCTGCATTTCATTTGTCTATCTGCCTCACTGCCTTCCTGCATAAATGAATTGTGTTATCTATTCTTCTTCTTTTTATGCTATGTGCGCCATGTCCATTCACTACACAGATCCTCTTCTGTTCAATTCAGGTGTTGCACTCTCTTCCTTCTTCACACATGAATCACCTTCAACAGCAACAACCACCACAACTCCAATAGAAACAACAACCTCATCTCTTCTCTGTACCATGTACTTATAGCTTTTGTGCACCTTGTGCATGAAATGTGTGCAATCCCTCTGCATACTCACACTGTGTCGATATTCTCCACCTCTCGAGTGCTCTGCCTGATCATCATGGTAACTCTTTAGCTTCTCTGGTAGTTTTCCCATGCGTTCAACATCACTGGGTGTTATGCTGAGATTCCTTTTTCTCTCTGGAAGTCGAGGCTCTTCGTATTCTTTGTTACAGTCAAGCTCATCCTTTATGTTTTAGTCACAAGCTCTAACCATCACCCAGCTGTCAATTTCCTCCACGAATCATCTTCATTCCACTGGTAGATTCCATGTAACTCTTCAGCTCCTCTGGAAATCACACAGAAGTCTCTTCGCATCCTCTGGTAGAAACCATCAATGGTTTCTAGCATCTTCACTGTGTCATGCAATGGTAGCCCATCGATCTTCTTTAGTTTCATTCATTTTCATCCAGAACAGCCATTGCTACACAATCTGTCTTATTTTCTTTGATACACACACACGACGGTTCAGCTTCCCATCTCCTTAGGCAAAAGGAAGAAAACTATCTCAGCAACTGAAACGCCAACTAATCAGAAATCATGAGTCTGTTTCACTCACAGATTCCAAGCTAAGGAGTTAACTATGAGAGAGAACAGTAACCCTCTGATCAACACTTGATCTGACGGTTTAGATCATTATGCGATTTCGCATATCGCGATTTCGACACCACTGATGTTCAATGTTCTTGTCACCTACAAATCCTGATCTATGAAATTTCGATACAGAACTTTTCTGCACTAGCTCCTTCCCGAATATGACTATGGTTATAACCAAGCGACTATGCAGAAAGTGCTTTCACGATTTCCCATTTCGTGATTTTCGACACTATGCTCCATTGACCCCAAGTCAGCGAAATTTTGATCACTTGCCACATGTCGATTGATTCCATGGTCTAGATCTGATCTTGATTCAACGACTATGATTGAATCGCGATTTCGCAATTTCGGCATTCTTGTTACATTGGGTTCTTTGCCGCTCTATGTCACGATTTGCGAAACTCCGATATGGAGTTTGATCAATGGTCCAAATCTGATCTCTATTCAACGGATGCGATTAAATCACGATTTTGCATATCGCGATATCGGGATTCCTGATGTTAATAAACTTTGACATCTCCAACTCTCGATCCCTGAAACTCCGACATGGAGTTAGATCAACGGTCCATATTTGAGCTTGATTCAATGGCTGCGATTGAATCGCAATTTCACATATCGCGAAATCGACATTCTTGTTGCATTGTTTCTTTGACATCTCCAACACGTGATCCTCGAAACTCCAACATGGATTGGAATCAATGATCCAGATTCAACCTTGATCTGACGGCTCATATTAAGTCACGATTTCTCATATCGCGATTACACCCGCTTCTCCTTGTACCTTAAAGGACTTGCAGGTTCTTCTTGATCCAACAATGGTCAGATACTACCCTTGGATCTAACGCTTGAGATCTGTCCTCCTCTTCTACGATCTCTTCTTGTCTACATTCAGATCTGACGACCCTCGTTCTTTCAGGAATTTTGAATGGATCCAACGATCAAAAATGCTTCTCAATCTTTAGAGGCCTTCGATCATTCGATCAACCTAAACTTATCTTCTGTTTGCCTGGTTGTGTTTCCTTTGATCATTCGATATTCCTGAATATCACTTCGTTGCTGATCATCGTTGTTGTGCTCAAGCCATCATCACTGTTGCACTTTCCATCAATGACAAGCATACGGTGCCTGTAAAACATACCAAACATCCTCTACACTATCTCTTCTGATCTTATCGAGGTTTCTCTGCAGCTTCTTCACAAAATACTTCTGGAGCCCGTCTATTACATTCTTCCTGTACTCATGCCATCTTCATTTCTATACTTGCCATCAATGACAAGCATATGCTACCTGTTAAACATTTCCAACAATATCCCCCTTTGGCATTGATGGAAACAAAAGCACCCATATTCTTTTCTCCCCCTTTGGCATCAATGTCAAAGAGAACATGCTCCCCCTAAGATGTTGCAGTATTTTAGGAGGTATCAGATATTAAATCAATGCAAACTCCCCCTGACGGGATGGAATCTTTCATTTGAGGCCTGCAGAATATTTGTATCTAAGTCAGAGTCTTCTCTTTCTGATTCTTGGACCTGTTCATCTTCAGCTTCCGCTGTATCCTCTGTCAAAAATTCAAAATTGCTCACCTCTCTTACTCAGACTCCTTTATTAATCTTCTCATGAGTGGATGACTCCCCCTGTCACTATTATCTCTCTGCTTCTAACTATTTTCCCCCTTTGTTCCTAAAAGGTTAACATTCCTTGACAAGGTATTTCCTCTTGTTGTCTCTACATGATGTCATGTGTATCATATTGTACATCAGAATGTTGTTTTCCTACTTGAACACTATGCAATTGTAACTTGTACCTTTTAAATAGCCCTTGGATCTCCCCATTGAATCCCATCGATCTCTATTACTGCAATTTTCATTTTTCTTTCATGATGCATTCAATCCAGGGCTTTTATGTCCATATTCAATCACAAGAGAAAAATTCTACACCCACTCTCACGCCTGCTTTTCTTTCTCACAAATGAAGGACCTATATCAGGTTTCTTAGGAGCACTGATTTCTACCTTGTTGAGTCCAATACTGGATTTTTCATTTGGTGATCTCTGGTTATCCAAGACCTTATCCAGAGTCATGGATCTGCTCAAGAACTTGATTTGGGTGTCTTCCTTCTAAACCTTGAAGACTTATGCTTCATGTTTATGACATGGTTCTTCTCCTACTTCTTTCGTGGGATAAATGTTGATTGATCATTCTTTTATTGTATCTGAATCTTCTTCTTTACTTGTAGGGGAGGATTCAACATCAACATTCTTTTTTTCCCTTATACTGTTATTCACCATTTTTCCTGAGTTTACATTTACCTTACATTCTTTGGATGTGATCACCTCTTCACTGCCTCTGTCACTCTTTTGACTTGAACTGAGTGAATTATGTTTCGGACCATCCACAAGCAGAACGTACTGGGAATCTCCTTTTTCATTACTCAAACTCACCATCCCTCTATCCTTGATTTTACCTGGTTAATCATTTTCAAGGATCACATTTCTTTTTTCATTTACTTATGCATAAAAGCTTATCCATGTCTCCAGTCATGTGCTTGCAACATCCACTTTCTATATTCCCGGAGGCCTTTTGTTTTTGAATTGAAAGTGCTAGATCACATTTTTCAATATCTTTCCTTTTCTAGGTGCTGGCCTTTTTATCTAAGAACTTTATCCTTGGGTCTACTTTGTAATTCTTCAGATGGCAGTTTGCCACTTTGTGGCCAAAGTTGTGACAGTTATAAAATTCAATCTCATTGTTCAATAGGTCACAGTTGTAGTTGCATCATTGTCTACTCACTGATTTTTTTATTAATCCTTGACCTCCTCAGATGCATGTCTCTAGACTTAATTTGGCAATTTGAAATATGTGATGGTTTGTTACTTTGTTGTATCATTCTTTGTTGTGGAAGATATTTATTCCTTGGAAATCTTAATTGCTTATGTCTAAGTCTTAGGGAACAATTTACAACTTTGTGACCAAAGTTAGAACAGTAGAAACAATATCCATAGAAAAATTATTTGTACCTGGAAAATGGTTGTATTCTTTGAGCAAATCGATTTCTTTCATGTTGATGATGTATTTGATAAGGGAGTGCATTATTTCTTTGTTCTACAGATTCAGTCCTGGCACCTTTTTCTTTACTTATCCTGGGCGGTAGATTGTCTTCCTTTGCTTCTGCAGGTTTATTGTTGTCATTGGTTGTCGATTTGACATGGACACTAGCTTTGACAAACTTGATGGGTTCTTTGTTTCTTGGATGACCACTACTTGATCCCTCTTCAAACCCCAAACCAGTTTTTAGATTTGGATTTCTTTGTTGATTCAGAATGGTGGTTAATCCTTCTGAGGCTTTGATACTAGAAAGATTCTGATGATACAAGGTTTGAAACTTCTCCATCTCTTTCCTAGTTATCATTACTTCTTCTTCCAGGGCTTCAGATCTTTCCCTCTTTTCTGATAGCTGATGTTTCAGAATATCCTCAATTTTCTTTGCCTCTTCTAATTCCACCTTCAGTAGGGCAAAGTCTTCATTAGACTATTTACTATCTTTCTCAAACTGTATCAACAATTGTTTTTTCTTTATGTTCTTGATTCTTAGTCTATCAATCTCTTCCAGTGCACTGATCAGTTCTCCTTCCATATCAACCACAACGTCTTCATCATTCTCTTCACTGCTTTTTTTTTCATTATCATAATCCTCTTTGGCCATAAGAGAGAAGTCATTTACTTTATCTTCACAAGAGGAATCACTATCGACGTCTTCTGAGAAGTCATCATTGTTTACACATAAACTCTTATTCTTATCAAGTCTTATTGATTTGTGCTTCTCTTCATCTTCAGAGTTTTGATCATCTTTCTTGTGTGGACATTTATTTACAAAATGTCCTATCTTACCACAGTTGAAACATTTGAAGGGTATCTTACCTTGGTACTTTCCTAATCCTTTCTTTAATCTTCTCTCGAATTTTTCTTCAATTTCATCAAGCTCACAATCCTCATTCTTATCTTCTTTAAATGATGCTTCTCTAGAGGTGGTTTTATCTGTAACTATCCTCATTTCATATGCAGTCAACATTACCAAAAGTTGATCAAAAGGCAAAGTCTTTATATCATTAAGTTCTTCTATAGCTGAGACCTTTGGGTTGAATCTATCTGGGAGAGATCTCAAGATTTTATGAACTAAAGAAGGTTCCCCAATTGTTTCACCAAGTGCCTTCATTGCATTTACCATTTCTTCTACTCTCAAAAAGTATTTTCCTACAGTTTCATCTTCTTTCATCTGTAGCTTTTCAAATTGTACTCTGTAGGTTTGAAGCTTGGAATCTTTCACCTTCTCATTACCTTCATAGTTGTTAATGATTTTGTCCCACATTTCTTTAGTAGTTTGAAGATGCAACACCTTCACAAACTCGGCTTTTGCAAGTCCATTCAAGATAGCATTCATTCCCTTAGCATTAAAGCTAAATTCTAACTTATCATTCTTGGAAGCTAGCACAACAGGCTTAATGTATCCAGTCTCTACTACATCCCATACATCAGCTCTTAAGGCCATTAGGTATGTTCTCAGTATAACCTTCCAGAAGGAAAAATTCATTCCATCAAATAGAGGAGGCCTAGTGACTGAAGTCCCTTCATGGATTGTCATGTTTAAGCTCTAGCCTCTACCCTTATAAAAAAGGGGGCCATCTCTGATACCAATTATTGGACAACTGAGAGGGGGGGGGGTGAATCAGTTTTTACCGTGCTTAAACATTTATGCTTCTTTTAAACTCTTTGCTGAAACATTGAATGATGATCACAATAATGCAGGGAAATAAACAATGGCACTTTCAGCATCATTCACATATTTGAGAAACACAGAGACAGATATTTCCTGAGGAAACCCATACAGGGTAAAAACCTCTTTTTCTTTATATGATAAGTAATAGTTACATTCTTTACATTATCATACATATGAGCACCAACTAATAATGAGGCTACAACCTTTGTTTTGCAAGCTGCCACTTGCTGAGAGCACCAACTCTCTGTTTTCTCTTGCACCCACTAGAAGGAAGCACCAAATCCCTCGTTTCTCTAGAACCAACTAGAAGGAAGCACCAACTCCCTCGTTTCTCTAGCACCAACTAGAAGGAAGCACCAACTCCCTGGTTTCTCTAGCACCAACTAGAAGGAAGCACCAACTCCCTGGTTTCTCTAGCACCAACTAGAAGAAAGCACCAACTCCCTGAGTGTTTCCAGAACCAACTGGATGGAAGCACCAACTTCCAGTCATACATGCACCAACCTATATCACAGAGAACAAGAGTTCTCCCTTGCACCACCATGCCACCCTGGTTTCTCTGGATGCAACCAAATGGAAGCTACAACTCCCTGTGTTCAAGAACCCACTTGAACCTATGAGGACAAAAATCCTCCCTAGCACCTCCCTTCCACCCTGAAATACAAATATTTTCTACTGAAACTTATTACAGTGATATAATGTTCAACAATGGCTTACCAGACTCATCATTGTTCTGCTGCATTTCGTTTTTCTATCTGCCTCACTACCTTCCTGCAGACATGACTTGCGCTATTTGTTATTCTTATTTTTATGCTCTATGTGCCATGTACATTCACTACACAGATCCTCTTCTGTTCAATTCAGCTGCTGCACTCTCTTCCTTCTTCACACATGAATCACCTTCAACATCAACAACCACCACAACTCCAACAGTAACAACAACCTCATATCTTCTCTGTACCATGTACTTATAGCTTATGTGCACCTTGTGCATGCAATGTGCCCAATCCCTCTGCATACTCACACCGCACCGATATCCTCCACCTCTTGAGTTCTCTGCCTGATCATCATGGTAACTCTTCAGCTTCTCTAGCGGTTTTCCCACACATTCAACATCAATGGGTGTTATGACGAGATTCCTTTTTCTCTCTGGCAGTTGAGACTCTCTGTCTTCTCTGTTACATTCGATCTCATCCTTTCTGTTTTAGTCACGAGCTCTAACCATCACCCAACTATCAATTTCCTCCACGAATCGTCTTCATTCCATTAGTAGACTCCATGTAACTCTTCAGCTCCTCTGGAAATCACACAGAAGTCTCTTCGCATCCTCTGGTAGAAACCATCAATGGTTTCTAGTAGTTTCACTATGTCATGCAACGGTAGCCCACCGATCTTATTCAGTTTCATTCATTTTCATCCAGAACAACCATTCCTACACAGTCTGTCTCATTTTCTTTGATACACACACATGGCGGTTCATCTTCCCATCTCCTTAGGCAAAAGGAACACAATTGTCTCAGCAACTGAAACTCCAACTAATCGGCAATCATGATTTCGTTTCACTAACAGATTCCAAGCTAAGGAGTTAACTGTGAGAGAGAACAGTAACCCTCCGATCAACACTTGATCTGACGGTTCAGATCATTCCACGATTTCGCATATCGCAATTTCGACACTCCTGATGTTCAATGTTCTTGTCACTTACAAATCTCAATCTATGAAATTCTGATATAGAACTTTTATGCATTAGCTCCTTCCCGAATATGACTATGGTTATAACCAAGCGCCTATGCAAAACGTTCTTTTACGATTTCCCATTTCGTGATTTTCGACACTATGCTCCGTTGACCCCAAGTCAACGAAATTTTGATGACTTGCCACATGTCCTATGATTCCATGGTCCAGATATAATCTTGATTCAACGGCTACGATTGAATCACGATTTCACGATTTTGGCATTCTTGTTACATTGGGTTCTTTTCCTCTCTATGTCGCAATTCGCGAAACTCCGATATGGGGTTTGAGCAACGGTCCAGATCTGATCTCTATTCAACGAATGCGATTAAATCGTGATTTTTCATATCGTGATATCGGGATTCCTGATGTTAATAAACTTTGACATCTCCAACTCTCGATCCCCGAAACTCCAACATGGAGTTAGATCAACGGTCCAGATCTAAGCTTGATTCAACGGCTGCGATTGAATCGCAATTTCACATATCGTGAAATCGACATTCTAGTTGCATTGTTTCTTTGACATCTCCAACATGCGATCCTCGAAAATCTGACATGGACTGGAATCAACGATCTAGATTCAACCTTGATCTGACGGCTCAGATTAAGTCGTGATTTCGCATATCATGATTACGCTCGCTTCTCCTTGTACCTTAAAGGACATGCGGGTTCTTCTTGATCCAACGATGGTCGGATCCTTCCCTTGGATCTAACGCTTGAGATCTATCCTCCTCTTCTACGATCTCTTCTTGTCTACATTCAGATCTGACGACCCTCATTCTTTCGGGAATTTTGAATGGATCCAACGATCAGAAATGCTTCTCAAGCTTTACAGGCCTTCGATCATTCGATCAACCTGAACTTATCTTCTATTTGCCTGGTTGCGTTGCCTTTGATCATTCGATCTTCCCGAATATCACTGCTTTGTTGATCATCGTTGTTATACTCAAGCCATCATCACTGTTGTACTTGCCATCAATGACAAGCATACGCTGCCTATAAAACATACCAAACATCCTCTGCACTATCTCTTATGATCTTATCGAGGTTGCTCTACAACTTCTTCCCAAAATACTTATGGTGCTCGTCTATTACATTCTTCCTATACTCATTCCATATTCATTGCTGTACTTCCCATCAATGAAAAGCATATGCTACCTATTAAACATTTCCAACAACTACTAGGTTCCTTTTGAAGTTTTGGGTCGTTGCAAGTATAGACATTGGAGTGTGCTTTTTTATTATCTATACCAATATCATATATCATTGAACTTTATTTATTTTCTAGTATGATTTTCATATGGTTTTCTTTAGTATATTAAGAGAATTTTTTCATTTCATTAGAAATATAGGGTTAAAGAATTTAAGTGTCTTTTTGAAATATTTCATTGGTGTGTTGAGATTGTTTTAGTGGATTACAAGGAAATTGTTTTGGTTATCTTTAGATGGTTAATGAGAGTGTGTGAGGCTATATGTTTTTATATATATATGAAAGTGAAAATATATCTCCTTTCCTCTAGATAGATCTCATTGAAATAAAGTTGAATTCTTTTTCATTCATTATTTTGTTTCTTTTGGATTGGAAGGTGTCTGCCAATGTCACCAAAGTTTCATTCCCTACCCTCTGAGTAATCAATAGCCTTAAAAACAAAAGATAATCTAAAATTCACTAGATTTTTTCATTTGGGGAAAACCAACATTAGAATAGGATCTAGGGCCTTGGTGTAGGGTTGGGGAGTAAAATATCCAAGTCCACTAAAACCACAACTAGGAGTCACTAGTGAGAGTTAAATCCATTAGCAACAAAGAGCGCTTGTCGAGAAATATCCTCTAACACAAGAGTTATGAACGAGGTCACACTAGAGCAAGTGGGCTGATATCCCCACGTTGAGGGGGCTATATTCCAATTGCTCAATATTAGGAATTAAACCCAAGGAAGAGGCCCAATTACATTATTCTCTATATAGAATAGAATAACCTGTGAATTAATGGATCGACAACTTCTTAATGGGATTTAATATTTTTTACTTGTCTCTTTTGTTTGTTTTAGGGTTTTGTTTTTTTCTTTATGATAACTTGTTAAACTGTTAAGAACCAAATATCGATATAGCATAGAAAAACCTTAGAAAAAGTACTCAACACCTTGAAAAAGAGATAATTTCAGATAATAAGCCTCTTCGAGGGGGAAACCTCCTTTTACCCCACTTAAATGTTAAGTACAATATGATTCAAAATGAAAATGTCTCCTTGGTATATATAGGAGACTAGGAGGTATAATTACAACTAATGGCCTAAAGTCGACATAAATAAAATAACATTACTAATATAATATGCCCCAATTAAGGGGTAATGAGCCCATATTAGGGCTTAACATGCCCCTCCCCTTGAGACAAGTGTTGTCCGCAATGATTTAGTAACTCTGGATGCTTTTGTATAAAAGACTCATCTTCCCAAGTGGAATATTCAGCTGGTAGTTTCCTCCATTTAATGAGATACTCTGAAATGGATCTATTCCTCAGCTGGTGAATTCTTGTGTCAGTGATGGCTTCAGGCTCCAATATGATTTTTCCTTCCTCGTCAAGTTCTGGAAATATAGTTTGAACTGGGATCTTGTCACCTATAACCTTCTTTAAGCATGAAACATGGAAAATTGGGTGTACTCATGAAGATGCAGGCAACTCCAATTTGTATGCCATAGTACCAATCTTTTCCAACACCTTATAAGGGCCATAGTACTTTGGTGATAATTTATTATCCTTCTTGGCTTGCTTGAGGGACATATATTTGTATGGTTATAGTCTTAAAAACACCCAATCCCCTAATTCAAAACTTCTTTCACTACGATGTTGATCTGCTTGTTGTTTCATGTGATTTTGTGCCATGGTCAGGTTGTCCTTTAACATTTGGAGAACTTGTTGTTGATT
>ML820707.1:13813-29035 GCA_009831015.1 Picea engelmannii
GTTCAATGCATTTCCTGATGTTTCACCTGTGCTTTTCCGTCGCATTTCCTCACTAAGGATAACACCAACAACATCATCAAATTTTAAAGTATTTGAACCAGAGACAGAGTTACTTACAGCCATGACCAAGCCATTTCAGCTTTTTGGCAATGAGCACAAGATTAGAAGAGCCCTAACCTCATCATCAAAGTCCACTTTTACAGAACTTATTTGATTAGTAACTGTATTAAATTCATTTAAATGATCTGCAACAGACCCACCTTCTGACATATTCATATTAAATAATATCTTCATTAGAAATACCTTATTTGAGGCCGAGGGTTTTTCATACAATTTGGCCAGCGCATCCATCAAATCCTTCGTTGTCTTTTCTTTCAAAATATTGAAAGCCACCGACGCTGCCAGGCTCAGCCGTATCGTTCCTAGAGCCTTTCTGTCAATAATCTCCCATTCTTCGTCCTTCATGGCCGCTGGCTTCTTTGCTACTCCACTCAATGGTAGGAATAGATCCTTCTGATATAAATAGTCTTCCATCTACATCTTCCATAACTGGTAGTTTTGGCCGTTAAATTTCTCGACCCTAAACTTTCCATCTTCCGACATTGCTCCCACTCGAACCAGGAACCCTCTTTTCCTGTGAGTTACCTTACACTCTAATACCAGTTGTTAGAAAAACAGGACCGCGGAGCAATAAAATAAAACAAATGCAGAAACAAAACACAAAAGACACACAATATAAGAGAGACACAGATTTACGTGGTTCACCCAGTGTGGGCTACATCCACCAGAGAAATTGCTAGGTCCTTCCTTTATTATTATCCAGCAAATGAAGGGATACAACCTACAGCAAAACCCGCTGTAACTTCCTCTTCTTTCTCTCACAGTCTCCTCTCTCAGAATACAATATTCACCATCAATCATAGACGCAATACATTTCCCTCATAAAAGAGGGTTGCCTTCTAGGGAAAAAACCCTAACATAATCTCTACCGTTAGATCTGCGACCTTATAATGAACGGTCTAGATTTACAATGAAATTACAATATACTTTTATAAGGAAATTTTTTCTTCGGGGGCTTCGCCCCCGAACCCCCGCTTGCCCCCAGACCCCCCAGCCGGGGGGATGGACCCCGCAGAGGGGGTACTCCCCCGCGTGGAAGAGTGTACATATTTCTGGGGTGTAAATACTTCATGGGTTAAAAACACGGCTGAAAGCAAGGACCTCTGAATCAAGAAGATAATCAGGCTCCACAACCAACACCTTCTTTTTCAAAATTTGCATATTTCACTTTCAACAGCTAACATATGTCCAAAAGTTGAGTTTGCACTGTGGAAAGTGTCGACTTTCCGCAGCTAAGGAATGCTTTTCATTAGTCGACCCGCTGTTGAAAGTGGTGAATTTTAAAAGGTCCGAAAATCAAGTCGCGGGTGGCGCGCTGTTGAAAGTACCTACTTTCCGCAGCTACGGAGCAGTGTTTGCAAGTTCACGCGTTGTTGAAAGCGCATACTTTCCACAGCTAAGGAGTGTTTTTTCTAAATAGTGGTGCATTGTTGAAAGTGCATACTTTCCGCATCTAACAGGGGTTTTCCACAGATTCGTGCGCTGATAAAAGTGGCAAGCGAACAGTTGACAGAGGCGCTTTCTACAGGCCATTGTTGAAGGAAGCAGGAATCACGTGTGTGATATCCACGTCTGAAAGTAATGATGATATGATCATCCCACGTCAGGAAAATCCAAGGCATGCGCTGATAAGAGTGGGCAATGATAGAAACTCAATTATGCATGTCAGGATATGACTGTAATTTGAATCCGGCCCAGAACTCACGCTCAGCACTCATGGCATCCGAGATGGAAAATACGAGTTCGGTGATGCAAGTACAGATGAGGTACCGCCAGCCTGACACCATCAAATCAAATAGTGGTTTCATATCACAAATCGTTTCCGAAATTTTGTGGAAGTTTTCATTTGTTTCAAAACAGAGTCGAAGCCCGAACTACTTTCAACAGCGCAGAACCTCGGCTCGATTGGCAGTTACAGGGGTTACAATTGTCAAGTTTTTCGAGCTACAAGATGGTGAGAAAACGTAGCGGTGCTCTACTCAAGAGAGAGCTGGATAACTTGTCCTTTCTATAATCACATCCTGAAGTCTAGAAGCATTTTTCAAATGCAGGGTGTATGGAATTCGTCGAAAGGTTGCAAGTTGGGTGCCACCAGGTCACAGCAGAAGCCTTTGCCAAGACTTTCGATGGAAATAAAGCTCACTTCGGATCCATGGAAATCAAAGTGGATGAGGCTATCATTGACGTAGCTACAAGTTTACCAAGAACTGGTCAGAGCTGGTTTAAAACCACAGCTCCCAAAAATTTGGATTTCAGGGTCTATTTGAAAGAGGGGTACAGACACAAAGCATGGAAAAAAGGTATGCTAGTTTCATATCTAGATGAAGAATGGCAGGAATTGTTCAAAGGTATCCAATTGTATATTACATCGGAGGGAAGATATGATAAACTGATGATGTACCACTTCAAATTACTGGATCATTTCACAGGCAAGACCCCTATTAATTTGCCTTATTTCCTATACCAAATTTTGATTAAAGTCTGCAAGAGGATTAGAGCCCAACCATTGAGCATGAAAACTACTATGTGTCACCTCAGCCTCATAAAATTGATTATCCTGGAGGAATTGAAACAACAGGGAAGGATCTGGGAGCACTTTCTATTCTGGGAAGGTTTTGAAACACAGAACTAGACTGCAAATGAACATGTGAAGGTTTCAAAGAAACAATCATCTCCTCAAAGCAGTTCAAGAAAAAGAAGGACCTTGCCAGGGCATTCAGAGGACAGAATATTTGGAGCAAAGCATCACAGGTTGAAGAGAAAGTTGAACTTTGAGCAGACCACAGAGCAAACTACACAGCAGAATACAAGGCATCCTACAGAGCAGAGTACATGGAAGAATATACTTAACTTGCCCTATTCAGATTTAGAATGAGAGCAGCAAGACCAATGCCCTGTCATCAATAGTTCTGAGCAGTCAGCTGAGTGTGCACAGAACTATGAAACCTTTAGTCAGGCAGAACAGGGAGAATCATCAAAAAACTCCAAATCAAAGAAGTCTCAGAAGATCAATCATCTCAAGGAGGTAATTTCCCAGCAAGAGGTCTTGGAGCGGGTGATTAAAGAAAGGTATAAGAAATTATCTGATAACTTCGCCAAGACCAATGCTGTGTTTGAAAGATTGGCTAAGGAAAGTGTCAGAGAGAAGAAGAGGAAGAAAAAACTCACCAAAGACTACAACAGCTTGTGGTGGCTTGCCAAATGCCTCAAAAGGCAAATAAGGAGGTTGAAATAGAAACTAAGCCAAAAACACCATCCAGATCTGAAGGTACTCGCTCAAGTTGCCATCAATATGCAAGGTGAGAAATCTGAGACACACTAAGTTTGGTTGAAATCAAATTTTGGATGTGAAAACCCATTTTGAGCGCAATCGGGACTTTCCCCAGCACAAATCTATCATTTTGTGACCCGTGCGTTGTTGAAAGTGACGGCTTTCAACAGCTAACCCGCGAAAAATTAAACGGTTGCGTTGTTGAAAGTTGGGAAAGTAAATTTTGAAGTCAAAGGCACGACAGGTCATTTCAAACAGGTTTGGAAGTGGTTCTAGTGTATCAGTGGGCTATCAAACCCCATGCAAAGGGTTCAGCATCAAAGGTTCGAGTGAATTTTGGTAACAAATGCAAAAAACTATTTCCTCAAAAATCGGCCATGAACGTTGGGAGATCCAACTGTCAAAGACAAGTGTCCTGTGATTCTTCACCACATTACAGAGATAAGGAGCTGAAAGATGCAGCTGGGGATTTTGGAGATTGAAGACAGTTCGACTTTCTATTTTAGTTGTTAAAGACTTTTACTTTCAAGTTGTTTAGATAGAATTGAGTTGTTTTTATTAAATACAGATCCATGTTTTTAGGATCTGTAACAATTGTTTGTAAGACTATAAATATCTATTTTTTATACGAACCTGGGGTTCAATTTTGGGTTCTACTATGATGCTACTGTAATCAAAAGACCTATTCTTATTATATAAAAAATTGCAAGCTTCCTTCAGTTGTGTTGTCAGATTTTTCTCCTCTGTTCTCTGATAGCTTATGAGTGAAAGTTCTTTATTGATGCTCATTCAATCTGCAAGTGACTGTCATCTCACTGGTTGATTGTTTTAGTTGATAATCATAAGTTATTTCCTTGGTTATTAAACCCATTTTTCTTGTTTGTATGAAGTATAATATGGTTCAATAGTTGTTTTCCTCCCCATTTAATCAAACCTTATCTGACTGCATTATTAGAAGGCCTTGTGAGATTTTATGTTTCTAGACAGTCTTGAACACACAGTTCAGTCCTTAGATATTCATCTTGATCCAAAAAACGACATCATTATTTAGAAAATATTTCCCAAAAATAGTTAGTTACCAGGCATCTCCGACTTACAACCTAGGAGAGTTTCCTGGAGTGATAACAAATTGGCGCCATTGTCGGGGAGAGGAGATCGAAGCTCAGCTTCTCTGGGAGACGACATAGATCTAGTTCTTGATGATAGACAAGAAGTAGACACTATCAGGTTGTACATTTTCTATTTGGTGACTCCATTGACATGAAGTGGCTCCCAAAAGGGCTCACACCAGGGCAAACCCAGAAGGCCCATTGACAACATCAGTTCATGATCCGGAGAAGATCATCAGCAAGGGAAAATATTTGCAAAGGCAGGCTTCCGGATCTACAAGCGCAATTGATTCAGGTATTCCAACTGATACTCATCCTTCCATATCTAATAAGCCTTTGATTGAATCCCCTGCTGAAATTCAAGATTCCCAGAAAATAAAAAATTCATCTCAAGTTTCTAAGGTAGAAGAACCTTCTTTTTATTCTAATATTACTAAGTTTGTCCTTGAGATTGACATTTCATCCCATCCAAAAGAAATGAATACTAAATCCTCTCAACAGAAAGAAAATTCCTCTTCATCTTCTTTTGATTCATCACCTAGCAAACCTTCAAAAGGTGTTTTACATACTTACACTAATTTTCCTGTCCTTGAAGAAATTCTCCATGATTTGTCCTCTAAGGGTGAAGAGAATCTAGCCTCATTGCTCAGTCAGTTTTAAAAAGCCTCCTACTTTCCACCTACTTCTGAAACTTCTGCTCAGGGTGAAGTAAGGTAGCCATTCTATTCTAACTCAGGCAACTCATCTCCTCCATCATCTCCTACGAGTTACTCATCTCCTCCATCATCTCCTACAAGTTCCTTGTATGTATCAACCACCAAGACTGTCATGGCTTCCCCTTTGACCAGGATGGAACATATCTTGGCAAACAGATATGCCCCACTCGTCTTGCCAAACCCCCTGTCTACCATACCAATAGGTGACTACCAGAAATATATGTCGAAGTTTACAGGAGCAGGGGAGTATAAAGTTGAAGAACACATTGAAGCATTTTATGCTTATGCAAAAAACATAAATATTTCAGAAGAAGATGTGTGGACTAGAGTTTTCGTTCAGAGTCTGGATGGCCAAGCCCGGAAGTGGTTCAAAGAGCTACCAGCAAATTCAATCACTGGCATCGAACAATTAGATGAGGTATTCTTAAAGCATTGGAGAGAAAGAAGAGATATGCTGTACTACATTTCTGAGTTTGGAAATTTGAAGAGGGATGATGGAGAATCGGTCTTCGATTTCATCAAGAGATTTAATAAAATGTTTGGTAAGATCCCGGAAGAGATTAAACCAAGCGATGCATCAGCAAAGATCACATTCTTTGTTGCCTTTGATTTAGAATTTTGTCTTATCCTTAGAGAAAGATGATCAGCCACGCTTGCTTTAATGCAAGATGCCGCACTCGAGGTTGAGTCTAACATTATAGCATCTCAGAAGCTTAAAGGAAGAGCTGAGAGAAAGAAGTCTGTTGTTGAATCCTCTTCTTCTTCTAGCAGTAAAATGGAAAAGATGGCGAAGATGTTAGACAGTTTGACAACTGAAATGTCAAAGTTGAAGGTTCAGAATCAGCAATCAGCAAGGGAAAAAGAACCAAATGCTTTTGCCCCCGGAAATCCAAATACCTTTCCTTACAAAAGGAATAATCCACAAGTTTAGATACTTCAAAGAGACAGAAATCCAGTTGATGAGCAGAGGATCAGACCACCTTTTCAAAATGCAGTATTGGATGAAGACCAATAGCCATCTCTCGATGAAATTTAAGATGCTGATGAAATAAATTGTTTTGGTGATGAGAATGAGTCTTCATTCTTGACACAGGTAGACTACAAAGAGGCCCTGATGGATCAGCAAATTCAGGAAGCAAGTGTAGAGGGAGTTGTCTACTTGACAGATGATCAGAAAGGCTACAACTTAAGATCCAAGAGTGTCGGTCCAAAAACACCCATTGCTGCCCCTGTAAATAACAAGCAAGATACTGCTCCTGTGAAAAGTAAAGAGGTTGCTTCCAATCAGCCTCCAGCTCCTGAAAAACAAATTCCCCCTCCAGCAAAACAGCAGAAGAAACAAACTCAGATTCCATCCAAGGAGAAAGTCAGTCTCAAGGCTCCTTCCAATGAGGTAAAGATTTTAGACAGAACATCTCTCTCTTTCAATTTTGAATCTGAAATTCAAAAGGTTAAGATACCCATGCCTTTAACTGAACTCATGAAGAACGAAGCCTTTAAAGCAGCCATCTTAAAGTCTCTTGAGCCTAAGACCTCTCCATCAGATGATTTTGTAAACCTACAAGATGATCAGCCTAAAGTGACCATAGGGATTATGATAGAAGACCGTGACGATTCTTTTCCACCATTTTACATATCCTTAAATGTCCATGACAAAATCCTTCACAATTGTCTGCTTGATTCTGGGGCATCACATAACCTTATGCCAAAGGCTATGATGGATGATCTTGGTCTCGAAGTCACCAAACCATATCAATACCTTTTCTCCTTTGACTCTAGAAAGGTCAGATGTCTCGGTCTCATCAAAGATATGGTTATAAACCTTGCCCAACTGCCAATGAGGAGCATGGTTATGGACGTGGTGGTTGCTGATATCCCACCTAAGTTTGGGCTGCTTTTGTCTCGATCGTGGGGAAAGAGATTAGGAGGCACATTGCAGATGGATCTGTCCTATGCTACAATTCCATTGTTTGGAGGGGAAATGAAGAGACTTTACAGGGAAAACCAGCTTGCTTATATCATCAGCGATGGAAAGAATTCTGTCAATCATCCTATCTATGCTGTCGATACGGATTTTGGTTCATGCATCCTTCATATTGATGATGGTCAATCAACTCCTATGCAGCTAGTGAAGCCTATTGAACAGCAAGCTGAAAGTGAAGACATTGCAGTCTGGACTATGTACTTAGAATGGGGCCAGCACTAAAGACTCTGCAGGTGCTGGAATAGTTCTGATATCTCCTTCAAAGGAGACCATATCTTTGTCTTTCAAACTCGACTTCAGAACCACTAACAACATAGCAGAGTATGAGGCTCTGCTGCTGGGATTAAATTCAGCCAAAGAGATGGGGATAAAAGGTTTGAAAGTATTGGGAGATGCAGACCTCATTGTACAATAGGTAAACAGCACCTTTCAAGCTAAGCATGTCATATTAAAAGCTTACAGAGACGAGGTATGGAAGCTACGTGATTCTTTTTCTATTTTTGAAATTTCATACATACCAAGGGATATGAATCAGCTCGTTGATTATCTTGTTGTTTCAGCCAGCACATTCATTCCTCCCGTGCCCCCTAAGCTCAGCTATGAGATTCAAGTAAAATATCGACCCTCCTTACCTGATAATGTCAAATATTGGAAAGTCTTTGAAGATGATGATGAACTCAACAGATTTCTACAAGTGGTGGATGAGTTTTCTGATTTGCACATTGATCAGCAGAATCTTAATGAAGAAGAATCACAGGAACCTGAGCTAAAGAAGAAGTTGGGCCAGCATGACATTATTCAGTTACCAAACAACTATATACCCTGAGGTTTGGTACCCTTGGAAAGGTTGTTTGATCAGAATGATGTCCCTTACCAGCCAGACAAAAAGGAGAAAGATCCAGTTGTTCAAGAGCATAACATAGGAGGTAAAAGCCAGCCCAAGTTTATTAATTTGTCTTCTGAATTGACTGCTGATGAGAAGTCAAAATATCGTAGTGTTTTGAAGGAATTTTCTGATGTGTTTTCTTGGAAATATAGTGATTTAAAGACTTATGATCCCGATGTTATTCAGCATAAGATACCTCTTGAAAAAGACACTATTCCTTTCAAGAAAAAACTCAGGCCTATCAGTCCCCTTCTGCTGCTAGTGATTGAGAGAGAAATTAAAAAACTCCTAGATGCCAAGATCATAGTTCCCTTGAGATATTCCAAATGGATTGCCAATATGGTGATCATAAGGAAGAAGAATGGTGAGGTCAGATTGTGTGTAGATTTCAGAAACTTGAACAAATGCTCTAAAAAGGACAACTATCCTCTTCCTAAGATGGAACACTTGTTACAGAGGATTTCAGGGGAAAAGGTCATGTCCTTTCTTGATGTCTTTTCCGGTTATAATCAGGTTGTTGTCCATCCTGATGATCAGGAGAAGACTGCGTTTACCACTCCTTGGGGGACCTTTATGTACTCCAAGATGCCCTTTGGATTAATGAACGTCGGGGCCACATTCCAAAGGGCCATGGATATAGCATTTGTGGGAGAGAAATACAAGTTTTTCCTCATATACTTTGACGACATTACAGTATATTCCAGCAGCCATCAGGCACATATGAAACATCTGAAAAGAGTATTCTTAAAATGCAGACAGTTAGGGATCTCATTGAATCCCAAGAAATCCCAGTTTGCCCTTAGAAAGGGTAAGCTCTTGGGTCACATCGTCTCAGCCGAAGGTGTAATGATTGATCCAGAATGAGTGGAGGCAATTCAAAAGCTTTCCTTGCCGAGGTCAAAGAAGGACATTCAGTCACTACTCGGTAAGATAAATTTCGTCAGAAGGTTTGTGCCCAATTTTGCTGAATTAGTCAAACACATAACTTGCATGCTGAAAAAGGGGGATGAGATAAAATGGACGGACAGTGTGAGAAACTCTTTTCAGGATATCAAGCAAGCAATCATCGATTCTTCGATTCTGATCATCCCAGATTACAGCAAGACTTTCTATGTCTGTTCCTTTGCTTCCTATGACACGGTGGCAGCAGTCCTACTACATAAAGACGAGGAAAATTTTGATTATCCCGTGGCATTCTTCAGCAAGACACTCAGGGATGCTGAGCTAAGGTATGACCCTATCGAGAAACAAGATTATGCTCTTAAAAAAGCTTTAAAATCATTCAGAATTTATATCCTTCATTCAAAGGTCATCGCATATGTTCCTTCATCTTCTGTAAAAGATGTTTTGACTCAGCCGGATATCGATGGAAAAAGGGCGAGATGGATTGCAAAGATGATAGAATTTAATATTGAAGTAAATCCCACCAAACTGGTAAAAGGCCAAGGCCTCGCCAAGATTTTAGCAGAGGAAAATCATAAGTTGTTGGATATTAATTTCATAGCAGAAATTTCAGAAAATTCGCAGACAGATTTGGCAGCGGAAGGGCAGCATGACAGTCAGCAAGTGGCAGAGCACTTGTCCTCCTGTGAATGGTATTCTGGCATCATACACTTTCTGCAAAAGCTTGAAGTTCCTCCTGAACTCAGTTTGACTCAAGCTCGATCTCTCAAGCTCAGAGCTATCAAATTCTGCATTTGTAACAATCTGCTATATTGGAGGGACCCTGCTGGTCTGCTTCTCAGATGTTTAGATAAAGAAGAGTCTGACAAAGTGACCCATCAGTTTCATTTAGTCATTTGTGGTGGTCATCATTATTGGAAGACTACTGCCCATAAGATCCTGAGGGCCGGATATTATTGTCCTTTCCTCTTCGCAGATGTGTGCGCATTCGTCAAATCTTGTGACAAATGCCAAAGATTTATTGGTAAGCAGTAGCTAAAATCTTTACCCCTGAGGCCTATTGTGGTAAATGGCCCTTTCCAGCAATGGGGTTTTCATTTTATCGATGAAATAAATCCTTCATCCAGTGGCCAGCACAAGTGGATTTTGGTAGCCACCGATTACTTCACAAAGTGGATAGAGGCGATCCCCATCCGGAATGCTACACATCAGGTAGTCATGAAATTCCTCTATGAAAATATCTTGAGCAGATTTGGATGTCCCAAGAGGCTAGTGGCAGATAATGCAGCAGTGTTTAAAGCAGAAGCATTGGTAGACATGTGTGAGTCAATGGGCATCCAGCTGGTACACTCTACTCCCTACTATCCTCAAGGTAATGGCTTGGCTAAATCGTCAAATAAGAGCTTGATCAAAATTATAAGAAAAGTGTTAGAAGAAAATAAAAAGAATTGGGATTCCAAATTGAAATTTGCTCTGTGGGCAGACAGAGTAACCGTTAAAAAATCTATAGGAACTTCCCCATTCAAGTTGGTTTATGGGGCTGATGTTATCTTTCCTGTTCAGTTAGTGTTGCCTGTGGCTAAGTTCTTTCAGGAAGAGCAGACTGAGCAAAATGACATGGTAAGAAGGATGTTGGATTTGGTTGAACTGCAACAAGCTCGGGAACAGCTAGTGGACAGATCAGAAGCACATCAGATGCAAATCAAAAATACGTTTGACAGAAAGGCGAAGGTGGACGGTTTTCAGATCGGCGACTGGGTTCTAAAGTGGGATGCTCTTCGACAGGAGAAAGGCAAGCATGGCAAGTTCGATTCCTTGTGGACATGCCCTTTTATGATCACTCAGGTTCAAAACAATAACACTTTCATTCTGCAGAGTCTGGAGGGTGAGGAAGTGTTTAGTGGCTCGGTAAACGGGCGATTCTTAAAACTTTATTTCGTCTAAGGCTGTAAAGCCTAGACATTGTAGTGTTAGTCTTAGTTTTATTTTTCAATAACTCCATGCCCAATGGAAACACTAGCAGATATTTTAGTTTTTAGGTTCTTGTTCAGGAAAGGCATTGATTCTTTGGTTCTTGAAACCTCACAGGGAGGTGTTCATCCCCAATAGGAGCCAGTGTTAACTCCTCAAATAAACTACTGGATTTATTTGTTTTTCTTAGATGATAGGTTGTAACCTATAGTCATTTTTTGGGTTTCTATAGTTGCAAAGCTTAGGTTTCGGTTTTTGTCTTAGAAAATAATGTGATCCATGAAGCCTTCTTTTTCAAAATTTGCATATGTCACTTTCAACAGCTAACATATGTCCAAAAGTTGAGTTTTCGTTGTGGAAAGTGTCGACTTTCCACAGCTAAGGAACGCTTTTCATTAGTCGACGCGCTGTTGAAAGTGGTGAATTTTAAAAGGTTCGAAAATCAAGTCGCGGGTGGCACGTTGTTGAAAGTACCTACTTTCTGCAGCTACGGAGCAGTGTTTGCAAGGTCACACGTTGTTGAAAGCGCATGCTTTCCATAGCTGAGTGTTTTTTTCTAAATAGTGGTGTGTTGTTGAAAGTGCATACTTTCCGCAGCTAACAGGGGTTTTCCACAGATTCGTTCGCTGATGAAAGTGGTAAGAGAACAGTTGACAGAGGCGCTTTTTACGGGTCGTTGTTGAAGGAAGCGGGAATCACGTGTGTGATATCCACATCTAAAAGTAATGATGATATGATCATCCCACGTCAGGAAAATCCAAGGCATGCGCTGATAAGAGTGGGCAATGATAGAAACTCAATTATGCATGTCAGGATATGACTGTAATTCGAATCCGGCCTAGAACTCATGCTCAGCACTCATGGCATCCAAGATGGCAAATACGAGTTCGCTGATGCAGGTACAGATGAGGTACCACTGGCCTGACACCATCAAATCAAACAGTGGTTTCATATCACAAATTGTTTCCGGAATGTTGTGGAAGTTTTCATTTGTTTCAAAACATAGCCGAAGCCCGAACTGCTTTCAATAGTGCAGAACCTCGGCTCGATTGGCAGTTACAGGGGTTACAATTGTCAAGTTTTTCGAGCTACAAGATGCTGAGAAAACGCAACGGTTCTCTACTCAAGAGAGATTTGGATAACCTGTCCTTTCTACAATCACATCCCAAAGTCCAGAAGCATTTTTCAAATGCAGGGTGTATGGAATTCGTCAAAAGGTTGCAAGTTGGGTGCCACCAGGTCACAGCAGAAGCCTTTGCTAGGACTTTCGATGGCAATAAAGCTCGCGACGGATCCATGGAAATCAAAGTGGATGAGGTTGTCATTGCCGCAGCTACAAGTTTACCAAGAACTGGTCAGAGCTGGTTTAAAACCACGGCTCCCAAAAATTTGGATTTCAGGGTCTATTTGAAAGAGGGGTAAAGACACAAAGCATGGAAAAAAGGTATGCTAGTTTCATATCTAGATGAAGAATGGAAGGAATTGTTCAAAGGTATCTAATTGTATATTACATCGGAGGGAAGATATGATAAACTGATGATGTACCACTTCAAATTACTGGATCATTTCACAGGCAAGACCCCTATTAATTTTCCTTATTTCCTATACCAAAGTTTGATTAAAGTCTGCAAGAGGATTAGAGCCCAACCATTGAGCATGAAAACTACTCTGTGTCACCTCAGCCTCATAAAATTGATTATCCTGGAGGAATTGAAACAACAGGGAAGGAGCTGGGAGCACTTTCTATTCTGGGAAGGTTTTGAAACACAGAACTAGATTGCAAATGAACATGTGAAGGGTTCAAAGAAACAATCATCTCCTCAAAGAAGTTCAAGAAAAAGAAGGACCTTGCCAGGGCCTTCAGAGGACAGAATATCTGGAGAAAAGCATCACAGGTTGAAGAGAAAGTTGAACTTTGAGCAGACTACACATCAGAATACAGGGCATCCTACAGAGTAGAGTACATGGAAGAATATACTTAACTTTCCCTATTCAGATTTAGAATCAGAGCAGCAAGACCAATGCCCTGTCATCAATAGTTCTGAGCAGTTAGCTGAGTGTGCATAGAACTATGAAACCTTCAGTCAGGAAAAACAGGGAGAATCATCAAAAAACTCCAAATCAAAGAAGTCTCATAAGATCAAGCATCTTAAGGAGGTAATTGCCCAGTAAGAGGTCTTGGAGCGGGTGATTAAAGAAAGGTATAAGAAATTATCTGATAACTTCGCCAAGACCAATGTTGCATTTGAAAGATTGGATAAGGAAAGTGTCAGAGAGAAGAAGAGGAAGAAAAAACTCACCAAAGACTACAACAGCTTGTGGTGGCTTGCCAAACGCCTCAAAAGGCAAATAAGGAGGTTGAAACAGAAACTAAGCCAAAAACACCATCCAGATCTGAAGGTACTCGCTCAAGTTGTCGTCAATATGCAAGGTGAGAAATCTGAGACACACTAAGTTTGGTTGAAATCAAATTTTGAATGTGAAAACCCATTTTGAGCGCAATCAGGACTTTCCCCAGCACAAAGCTATCATTTTGTGACCTGTGCGCTGTTGAAAGTGACGGCTTTCAACAGCTAACCCGCGAAAAATTAAACGGTTGCGTTGTTGAAAGTTGGGAAAGTAAATTTTGAAGCCAAAGGCACGACAGTTCATTTCAAAAAGGTTTGGAAGTGGTTCCAGTGTATCAGTGGGCTATCAAACCGCATGCAAAGGGTTCAGCATCAAAGGTTCGAGTGAATTTTGGTAACAAATGCAAAAAACTATTTCCTCAAAAATCGGCCATGAACGTTGGGAGATCCAACTGTCAAAGACAGGTGTCCTGTGATTCTTCACCACATTACAGAGATAAGGAGCTGAAAGATGCATATGGGGATTTTGGAGATTGAAGACAGATCGACTTTCTATTTTAGTTGTTAAATACTTTTACTTTCAAGTTGTTTAGATAGAATTGAGTTGTTTTTATTAAATACAGATCCTTGTTTTTAGGATCTGTAACAACTATTTGTAAGACTATAAATATCTATTTTTGATACGAACCTGGGGTTCAATTTTGGGTTCTACTATGTTGCTACTGTAATCAAAAGACCTATTCTTATTATATAAAAAATTGCAAGCTTCCTTCAGTTGTGTTGTCAGATTTTTCTCCTTTGTTCTCTGATAGCTTATGAGTGAAAGTTCTTTATTGATGCTCATTCAATCTACAAGTGACTGGCATCTCACTGGTTGATTGTTTTAGTTGATAATCATAAGTTATTTCCTTGGTTATTAAACCCATTGTGCTTGTTTGTATGAAGTATAATCTGGTTCAATAGTTGTTTTCCTCCCCATTTAATCAAACCTTATCTGACTGCATTATTAGAAGGCCTTGTGAGATTTTATGTTTCTAGACAGTCTTGAACACACAGTTCAGTCCTTAGATATTCATCTTGATCCAAAAAATGACATCATTATTTAGAAAATATTTCCCAAAAAGAGTTAGTTACCAGGCATCTCCGACTTATAGCCTAGGAGAGTTTCCTGGAGTGATAACACTGGAAATAGTTAGACGCGAGATGTTACTACACACTAAATTACAAATCAATGAAAATGAGGCAAGAAATGATTAACCTCTCCATTACTTGCTTTAATTTCAAATAATACTAATCAATAATATTCCATATAACAGACACCAACAAAGCTAAATCCTGGATATCGAATTGAAGGTGCGCACAGAGAAATTTGTTTCAATACAAATCGGTATCAATATTCATTGACAGTTCATGGATAATTGAAAATTAAACCCATTACAATAAATCTTAACATAATTTACAATTCTAAAATAGAATACCGTAACTAAAGGAGAAGAGTCTGAAGTTGAGCTTTCGTGCTTTCTCTCCATCCAGCTCCCATCTTGTTAACCGCAAAGACTTCACCGGTACCTCCCAACCAACGCTAGGGGTACTCTTCTCCCCCCTCAGCCCCCTAAGCCACAAAGGGGCCACGTATGACTACAACCAGAATACTCTATCTCCCAGCTCACCTCACAAGGTAGAGATACCACTCTCTTTCTTGAGCTGGATATCCCAACTCTCACAAGTAAAACCAATCAGAATTTCTATAGCATAACCTGACTCATACCAGTCATGATCCATTCCTCCTCTCAGCCATTTCTTTTATAGAATTTTTCTTAGTGACCACTTGCCATTTGCACATTTAATTCATTTTTTTTTAAATTAATTAGGAATTACTCCCCCCGTACACTTTTCACTCGTTCCCTTAGTTGC